>JAHWFP010106477.1:0-105935 GCA_023313725.1 Lithobius niger
CCAGAGGGCACACCTCCACCAGTTGTGCCTACACCTGCGAAAAACAAAGTTATGCCTAGGAAAAATAAAATGCAATCCGAAAACACCTACAAACCCGCTCACTCGTATAACCTAAGAAAAAGCTAAACGGGAGGAGGGGGGGGGGGAGGAGCAATTTTCTGATTTTGCAATTTTTTTTTTCGTGACAACACACCTAGGTCGGTTTTTAGCCTAAAAACCAAGAAAATCCTCGGATTTTAACATAATAAAACATGGATGGGTATTGGTTGCCATTTAATGGTAAAATACTAGGAGACAGTTTTATTATAGCGGACTCACAAGCTGAGATTTTTGACAATAACAGTCATTATCACGGCAAGGGGTCAGACACGGAAACAACGCACAAATACGGATTTAAACGTATTTTCGTCTAATTCCAACCTTTTTTGCAAAAATTTTGGGGGGGGGGAGGAAAGCGGAGGCCTTTCTCTTCCTAAAAACCAAAGCTATATTAGGATATTGGACGGGGGAAAACGGCGATGGCTGATTTTCGCCGGACCAAGGGAAAAAAAAAGAGGCGGGAGAAGGGGGAATTGGGCGATGGCCGATTCTTCCTAGTTAAAATTCTCCTCAAACCTTTTTTTACACATCCTAATAAATAACGCACAATTTAACCAATAAAGGCGTGATTTACAACAATATTTTTCTTACCGGACTTCAGTAGCTCTGTTGAGTTGTTGATGGTCGCGAAAACGGAAAAAGGAATGAAAGGGTTGTATCTAACCGGATTTAGTGACGATTGTTGCGTCACTTATCTTCCAGGCAGTGTTGTACCGGATCTGCTGGTCGGACACGTAAGCACACTGCCAGGAATTAACGTAGTGTCGCGGACCGCATGGAGTTGCGTACCTGCCGAGTATAAAGCTTGGTACGAAATCGGTTACCGGCACAACTGCAGTGGCAGTAAACTGGAAGGGTGACAAGTCCTAAAAAATAATCCAGTGACCGGAAAAAAAAAAAAAAAAAAAAAGATGGCAGAGCAAAACGACAACAAGAAACCAAAGAAGGAGGAGGCCGGGTATGGCAACTACAAACGGAAGCCAGAGGAAGCCAAATCCGTAGCAGAGGTGGAGGGACAGCAGGCGTCAACATCTGGAGAGGGACAGAAGGCGCAACAACAAAAATTCCGAGGCAGAAAGCGGGGAAGAAAGATGTCAGAGAGGAAGCAAGCCACGAAAGGGGAACCGCCGGGTGGCAAGGGGCCCAACGCTCCGGGCACCCCCCACCCAACCCCTGGGACATCAAGAAAAACTCCCAAACGCCGCCAGAGGTCTAAAGAAGCAAGAAAGATGGGGAATGCGCCAAAACGCCCAAAGTTGGAGGACCGAGGTACCCAGACGTCTGCCCCTCGCACCCAACACGTTGCCGCCCAGGTTTGGACGGGAGAAAAAGGCCGGAAGTGCTTTTTTACAAAATTCAGCGCCACCATGTCAACACAATACTGGAACGAGGAGCTGCAAGGGTATCCACTGCAGTTGGGAAAACCTGAACATCCGACCGCCACCAGGATTACTCCGAAGTTTGCAAACCATTTCCCAGTACCCATGGCAAATCCATGGGGTGTGCCACCTCACAATATGGTCTTTGTGGCGCCCCTTGGGGGCACAACCGATGCTGCAGCCAAAAAAGAGGACACACCGGTACCAGGACCGTCGACTGCTAGCTAAATTGGAGGAACTTTCTATCCTGGATGTGCCGAATGAGGAAGTGCTAGCTGCTCGTGCCCTGCTGGATCAGCGAATTGGTGAATTGGCGGCTGCCAATGAGAGAAACAGATGAGCGTTTCCTGGTAGAAAATGATGACTTGCTCATGGAATGTGAGAGTGAGGATGAGTGAGCAAAACTTTGCGTCAATCCGGTGTTGTGTGAAAAGCCAGTAGAGTGCAGTGTATTCAGTGCGTGTTAGCAGTTTTTTTTAAACTTTATTTTTGGAAAGAGAAACCGTTTAAATGTGGCGAATGAAAACATTCTTTTTGTGAAGCCAAGTTGGTGAAGCCATGAACTGTGGGTGCAAAACTTGCAACTTTAAACTTGAAGCCTTTGAACTTTCTACAAATAGGTCGTAAAGATTTGAACTGTCATGGAAAGAAGCCATTGAAATGTGATATATGTTAAGCATCTCTCGTGTGGACCTGCAAACACCACAATTTCGTACATGTTGAAAATATTTTAGAGTAAGTTAGCTTTCTAGTCGCCGACCACCAGTAAGGGGTACGAGGAAAGGAACTTTGTGAACGAGTCGGGAAACTCTGTATAGTTTTAAGTAATTTTTTAAAAAACTTTTTGCAGGGCAGGAGCGATGAGTATCATATAAGGTAGGTCTCTCCTTGCCTAAGCAAAAACTTAGGGGGGGGGGATGTAACGTGCGTAACATGAAATACAAGATGCGCTGCATGGCAAACACCTTGCAGTGTACCTTGCTATTACGTGAAGTGGCTGTGCGCCCTCTCAATTGCCGCCCTCTCAGGAACCGGACCAATGCAGTTCGCCGTCACGTGACGTAAACCCTGAGGCTAGATCTATTGTTCGCGATCGTATAAATACTGATCGGCGGCACTCTATCGAGGACTTGTTGGGGAGAGGTCGAACGAAACGGTTGGACCTCTCTGGACTTAGGGTCAGTACGAGCTTGTGTTGAACTGATGCCTAATATGTGATGCTCTGTGCTTGGTCCCCTAGCCTAGCATTAAGGAATAAATTGGAATTGAGTACTTATACCTGAAACCGATCGTCTATTCCCTGAGCACTTACAGCTATTTAAAAATTTCAAAGTGTCGTTACTATAAAAGATTCATTAATGACTCATTAGCACTCTTCCCAACCGGCATTCGTAACGACATTTTGAATTTTTAAATAGCTATCATCGTTCCTTACAGTTTACAATGGAGGCACCTGACAATAATAAATTGCATTCTTGATATTACAATCTTTACGAATAGCCACAATAGAGTTGAAACTGTCCATTTTCGTAATCCAACCCAAACAACCAGGACTAATAACTTTCAATCATACGCAGACCCAATCTACCTAGTAGCTGGGCTAAAAAACGAACTGCGCCGAATTTATGCCCATTCCACCAATAAGCTTGTTTTGCTTGAAGAATTCAAATACATCTTCCATAAGTACCTTAGCAATGGGTTTCCGTTACCTACTATCAGTAAATACTATCAGTAAATATAATAACTTTAATTGGCTCTCCTCCTCTCGGAAACAACAACATAAAACCGGATTTCTTGTTGCGCCTTACATAAGGGGAGTTACTGAACCACTTCGCAAGAAGTTATACACTGATAATGTGCGCCTTGTTAGTAAAAACAGCCGCGCTCTTCACAGCCAACTTCAGCCTCCCCCCCTCCCGTCCCAATACCAGTACTACAATATTCCTGTCAGATTTACAAAGACACCATTTATAGCATACCATGTGCCCATTCTGGATGCAAAGCCACCTATGTAGGCCAAAATAAATAGGAATATGTAAACGACTTAGTTCCCACAAATCAAATTTTAAATTAATGAAAGAAGAAAACTCACTGTTTCAACACTTTCAAAAAACAAGGCATGAACCCAAAATTTCGCAAACAAAAATTTTATTTTAAATTCCTCACACCAAAACACGCGAAAACTTGGAAACAGTTTGTATTCATTTAACCAAACCATCTGTAATCTCTGTAATGTGTGGTGCAGTGGCAACCCGGACCACTGCACTGTGACTGAGGTTGGCACTAATGACCAAGCTGTCGACGCGCCATTAAGCCTCATCTCCCCCCCCCCAAACCACCTGTTCATAAACACTTAATACCTACAGCCAATCACCTACAAGACTACATTAAGTTATGCGTTGACGCTGGCATCAACACATTTCCACCAATCAAAATCCAGGGACCCACTATTTAAAGCATAGCCGACCGAATTCTCTCTCATTCGACCAGCTGGGTGAGTTAGGTGTGATTGTTGGCACATTCTTTCGAATTGTGCTGACTTTTATTTTATCACGGACTGCGGTAGCGGTCCTTATGTAAGCCTCAGCATGAATTTCCATGTTAAACGTCAAACTTTGAGCTCCTACAGTTTCGGCCAGAATTGACATAGACCAACGAAATTCGGTATTTGGGGTCGTGTCGAACTATTTCACTGCCAACAATTAAACAGTTCGGCGTCCACAGTATGGCCATTTCTTGTTATTGTTGTTGGGACTCTTTGTCCTCACCTGGAGACCGAACCACTGAACCGATTTTCAAGTTCTAGCCTATAGCTTAAAATGTAGGGATTAACACCGACCAGGGCCTTTTGAACCCGATTTTGATGTGACTGCAGTATTATAGTCGGCAGAGTAATTATTATTGCAGAGCACTGGGCAGAAATCATTAATGTACTCTTTGCCCTCACTTGGAGGTCGAACCACTGAACCGATTTTAGAGTTCTATAGATTAAAACGTAGGTATGGACAAGGCCTAGGGTCTTTCGCATGCTATTTTAATGTAACTACAATATTCTTGACACGGAAAGCCAAATGGGCTAGAAATTTTGCTCTTACCAAGACATCGAACCAATGAACCGATTTTTAATTTGTATAGCTTAAAATGTAGGTATTGACACCGACCAGGGCCTTTTGAACCCGATTTTGATGTCACTGCAGTATTCTAGTCGGCAGAGCAATTATTATTCCAGAGCACTGGGCAGAAATCATTAATGTTGCTGTTGGGACTCTTTGCCCTCACCTGGAGATCAGACCACTGAACCGATTTTCAAGTTCTATAGCCTAAAAATAGGTACGGACAAGGCCTAGGGTCTTTCGCATGCTATTTTAATGTAACTACAATATTTTTGACACGGAAAGCCAAATGGGCTAGAAATTTTGCTCTTACCAAGAGATCGGACCAATGAACCGATTTTCATTTTGTATAGCTTAAATTGAAGGTATTAACACCGACCAGGGCCTTTTGAACACGATTTTGATGTGACTGCAGTATTCTAGTCGGCAGAGCACTTATTATTGCAGAGCACTGGGCAGAAATCATTAATGTATTCTTTGCCCTCACTTGGAGGTCGAACCACTGAACCGATTTTAGAGTTCTATAGCTTAAAACGTAGGTATGGACAAGGCCTAGGGTCTTTCGCGTGCTATTTTAATTTAACTACAATATTTTTGACACGGAAAGCCAAATGGGCTAAAAATTTTGCTCTTACCAAGAGATCGAACCAATGAATCAATTTTCATTTTGTATAGCTTAAAATGTAGGTATTAACACCGACCAGGGCCTTTTGAAGCCAATTTTGATGTGACTGCAGTATTTTTGTCGGCAGAGCAATTATTATTGTAGAGCACTGGGCAGAAATCATTAATGTTGCTGTTGGGACTCTTTGCCCTCACCTGGAGATCGGACCACTGAACCGATTTTCAAGTTCTATAGCCTAGAAATAGGTACGGACAAGGCCTAGGGTCTTTCGCATGCTATTTTAATGTAACTACAATATTCTTGACACGGAAAGCCAAATGGGGTAAAACTTTTGCTCTCACCTAGACACCGAACCAATGAACCGATTTTCAATTTGTATAGCTTAAAATGTAGGTATTAACACCGACCAGGGCCTTTTGAACACGATTTTGATGCGACTGCAGTATTCTTGTCAGCAGAGCAATTATTATTGTAGAGCACTGGGCAGAAATAATTAATTGGAGAACAAATTTTTGCAGAAATTTTGCAGAAAACATAAATTTGGTGGACAAGTCTTTCTTAACAGTAAAAATCGAACCAGCCATGGACCCCTATGAAATACCCCAAAGTGCCTTCATGCCCCCCAAGCCACCCCAAATTTTTATAGATCAAGCTAAAAACATGAAATTGGGTGCAAAAGTCATTCTTAGCAGCATAAAACTAATCAGCCGTGGAAAAGACTCTCTTATAACAGTTATTTTAAGGTGATTATAGTGCTCTTTTCTGTGTTATTCTTGCTGAAACAAGAAAAAAAAAATAAGGGATATTAGTATTCAAAAACGCTTGGGCGTACAAAATACGGATGTAAGCCTTAAAAAACTTAAAGCCGAAAAGGAACAGATATTAGAAAAAGACATGTAAGCCATCAGCGTCACACTAATACGTGTAAAAGAAGCTCCAGCTTGTTTTTTGGGTTGCTGGAGATTCTTTTACACGTACTAGTGCGACGCTGATGGCATACATGTCTTTTTCTAATATCTGTTCCTTTAGGGCTTTAAGTTTTTTAAGGCGTATTTTATACGCTTAAGCGTTTTTTAATACTAATTTGGTTTTAGTTTTTAGCATGGAACCTTGCATCCTTATGACTTGTAAGTTTTATTTCCATGGCCCTGCTCTGCTGTTATTTTATTAATTTGTATATTTAAGTTGTTTAACATGTTTTAAACCCTTCACCTGAAAACGGTTCCGACCTTGGAACCAAAACGTCGTGATTTCGTTCTTTCACCAGCACTTGATGGCTACTCTGTATGTGTTTTTAATGGAGTGAGAAGGACAACATAAAATGTGATCTTGGACAATGGCCATAGCAAATAACATTATAAGGAAACTAAACACAAATTCTAACTGCGTAATTAATTGCTTCTTAATCAAATGGAAAAAAAAACACAATACTTTTTGTTAACGAAATTAAAATAACCATTAAAAAAACTGAAAAGAAGAACGCTAGCTGTGTCAACTCCAATAAGTACGTAATCTTAGTAATTTCGATGGCAGTAGCATGTATGTATCGATGCAATGTAAAAATCAAAACAAAAATCTTACCCATTTTTTTTTATCAGAAAATGTGTCGATAATGATGGTGGTAAAGAGATTCAAAATAAAGAATGATCCAAATATGATGATAAACACAAAATAAAAGCACTTGTAGACGTGGTATTCTTCTATAGGTTGAAGATACGCTTCCTAAAAAAAATTAATGAATAGTAACAATTAGAAAACGGAAGTAAGGAGCAGTAATGAAGTTTAAGAAATCTGTTTAAGTTAATTTTAAGCTGCATAGGCACTAGAAATGGCTAACGTTCTCTATGCGAAAAAGCAGAGAAATGGGACAATGTTTCAAATCACCTTTAGCTTGCAGTAAGCCTATTTTTAAACCAACTTTTTAGAAATATAACTATTTTTCATAAGAACTTCCGCGACTTTTGGCATCCTTTGCGTAACACAACGGCACATTTTTATTAATTCCACTGGTTTCCATGGCTAGAATACGTGACCTTATATGCCTCACGAAAATTACACGAACAGCATACTTGGTAACGTTACAATACAAGGCAAAGTTGGGAAGCGTTGATACTTTTGAAATGATACTTTTGAGTATATATGGATGTGGTACCATCAGTGGCGACGCCACACTAACTAGGAAAAAGAGGGGGGGGGGGGTTGTGGAGGAAGGGTGGGGCAACATTTTGACTTGGCTGATGGGCAGATGTATTAATAATCAGCACCACCAAAGTAAGGCTGCCACGCCACAACCACTTTTCACCGTTTGGGTTCTCAAGCTGCCATTCGGATATATTTTCGGTTTGAGCAGCATCTTGTTGTGATTTTTATTTTATAAGTTTTTTTCTTTGCATGCTGATTTAGGTGACTACAGCAAAATCACGCTATAACGTGCTTCGGTCTCATTTAACGTTATTTCGCCATTTGGGTTGAAATAAAAGCTAGTTTTTTTGGGGAGCACTAGGTGGGCAGCAGATATGGAAAAAAAAAAAGACGAAAATTCCAGAGCCTGCACCTGGTTAATTTTAGTTTTTATTGCCTAATAAGAAAATATACATTACCTATTTTATTAAATAGCAGTTCCCCCCATTTGAGCTCTTATTCCCCTATAAGAAAGTTGTCTTCCCTGCTGGGCTCGTAATACTACGCATGTCCGGACGTGTTCCGTCTATAAATACGGAGCGCAGCGCATATCATCATCTTTTCTCCAATCCTCTAGAACCTAGTTCCATAGAGGTGAGGCTGGGTGAGATGTAGGCAATAAAAACTAAAATTAACCACGTGCAGGCCCTGGAATTTTAGTCTTTTTATAGCCGACGATATATGCATTACCTATTTTATTAAGTAGCAGACTTCATCACCTAGGAGGAGGACTAGGTTCGAGTCTCCCGCCTTATGAGCAGGCGATTTGCTGTGTCAAGTCCCGGTGGAGACAACCTCAGTACTCTAGCCCAGCCACAGGAGGAGTAGGATAAAGAGTGGCCGATGAAATGTGAAAACAGTAGTAGGTGAGTTATAACTAAGGAGCTTTACACATAGGGCTACAAGGTAGCAAACCAATTATTGAGAGGTGAAGATCCGTCTACCTTTGGGTGGGAAGTGATCAGCAGTTGCTTGAAGAGTGAAGTTAAAAACGACTAGACTTAAAAACAGAGGCGGAGCTGGTCGAACATCTGTAAGTCTTGACGGATCATACGTTGTTGACTGTGGATAGACTGAAGTGCGGAGCATGATAATGCGGAGCAGTGCTAAGAATGTCCGAGCAAAGCCGGAGAAGGACGGAGCACACACAAAAAATGGTTTTAAATACGGTGATACAGGGACAAAGTCTTGAATTTTTGAAAGGCGTGTCCAGATGAGAGGTTGAAGTATCCAATTCGTTAAGTGAAAGAAGGATCGAAGCGAGCGTATAGGGTATGGATCATGGAAGCGGAATAGGGGCAGAGGGTGGCGAGGAACGTAGTCCAATGCTCAGTTGTTGTGGCAGGAGAGCTCCGGAGAAGGCCCCTCGCAATGCAAAATATATCAGAAGGATGAAGAGGAGAGGATTATTTTTATATCAAAAGAACGAAATCCCAGGGCAACCCCTTTGGTCTTGTTGAGGCAGGGGGAGCAAGGCAGCTCTTGAGTAGAGACGTGTATTGAGCGGGCCGCTGTCTGGAGTGGAGTTACCTCTTTCAGTTGATCGGCCAAGTCTTTGTTGGGTGTAGGATTGTTTGGTACTAACTGTGCGTGTACTGATTGATACAGAGTACATGAGCTTGACATGGTGAAGGGAAGTCTTCGTTGGAGTGCATTTAGGAGTCAAAGATTGACGAGCCGTGGCTGATGGATCGAAACGTGGAGATGGCCATGGCGAAGTTGCGTCGCGATGTAAGTCCAGGACGGATGGCGAATGGTCGGCAGATGGTTGAAAAGCTGGGATCGTCGCAGATGCTGGTGCATTACGAAGCTGTCGTGTGTGTGAGTGTGCTCAATAGAACGCTTTCCAAGGCCGAGAGGACGGAATGGGGGGGGGGGATTGAGGCTTAATGGCGCGTCGACAACTTAGTCATTAGCGCCAACCTCAGTCACAGTGCAGTGGTCCGGGTTGCCACTGCACCACACATTACAGAGATGTTATTCAAACCCCTAATCTAAATCTTGTCATACATCTGTACCTCCTGCAAAAATTGAAAAACACCAGACAGGAGGACAGACTTATCACCCAATTAACGCGCAATGTCATGCGGAAGATGGAAACGACGACGAACACCATCAAGATGGTGACAATCAACAAGGAAGTGCCAGACCGTAAGTGGCCGTCGACACCAAGAACATTCAGGAGGGTCAACCCCCTGCAAAAGGAAACAGTGAGTAAGTCGAGTGTGACCAACGCGCAAACGTGCCAACACCACCTCCTCACGGCGACTGCGGCGACACGCCGAGTGCCATTCCTCAACAGTGCCTTTAATAGCACGTAACTTATACCGACTTGACTGTCCCACAAGGCTAGCCAAAAAGCGTGTAACCTCAGACGCAGAGTTGGAAAGGCGTCTGAGGGAACAAGGCCGAAATCCCTCCGGAGCGGGCCAGAAACGGCCCCTTTCACTGCAGAATCCGCTTGCTCATTTCCACCTATCCCAACATGGCCCGGGATCCAGCAGAAAAGCACGGTTTTCCGCTGGCCAGGCAAGCGGGAAAGCAAAGCTTGGACACGTTGTGTCAAGGGGTTCCGAGGATTGTAATTCGCCAAGGACTCCAGGGCACTCATGGAGTCGCTAAAGACAATGAAATGCGTGCCCTGAAGGTCAAGGATCCATTCCACCGCCAAACCGAGAGCCAAAAGCTCTGCAAAAAACACAGAATAGCCTGATGGAAGGCGATGGGCAACCGTCACTCCCTTACACACACAAGCACACGCCATGCCAACGTCTGACTTCGACCCATCAGTAAACAGCCGCTGATAACCAGCGTACTGAGAACACAGCCGCCGGAACTCCTGCAAGTACCTTGTGGTAGAGTGGAAACCTTCGGGAGGGACGCCAGAGCGAAAATAAAAATGCCACCTGGCACAAGCCAAGGGGCCACTGGCATCCCACCAAGCCTCAAGACGCAGGGTATTTCAAAGGCTATTTCCTGACAGGACTGCTGGAGCCTATCGCGGAAATCACCCTTACCCACACTGCGTCTACCGACTCGCAAGTCTGGCCCAAAAACCATGGACCAAGCAGGACTGGATTGCACAGCACGCAACCGCACAGCATACTGAATGGCAAGCTGTCACCGACGAATGGACAAAGGTGGCTCCGAGGCCTCAGCATAGAGGCTGACCACTGGAGACGTTCGAAATGCCCCAGTCGCCAGACGCAGGCCACTGTGATGCACAGTGTCCAACATCTGGAGAGTCGAGTCACTAGCTGAACCATAGACCATGCACGCATAATCAAGTTTGCTGCGGACAAGGGCTCGGTAGAGGCGCAACATGGCAGTGCGATCGGCACCCCGTGAAGTGCCCGACAGAGCCCGCAAGATGTTAGGCGCCCGCAAAGCCTTGTCCTTAAGTTGACGCAAGTGTGAAAGCCAAGATAACCTGGAATCGAACACCAGACCCAGGAAACGTGCCTGTGGGACAACAGGAATCTGTGCCTGTCCCAAGTACAGGCAAGGATCTGGATGCAGTGTTCGTTGGCGGCAAAAGTGGACGCACACAGTCTTGTCCGGAGAAAACCGGAAACCATTACTGACCGCCCAGGTCAGGACTTTGTTAATCGCCAGCTGTAGCTACCGCTCGCAGGTCTGCATGCGAGCTGCCCGAAAGCGCAGGCCGAAGTCATCGACAATCAATGACTGGGGAACAGCGGCCTGCTGAGCAATGGGGTTGATCCCAATAGCAAACAAGATGACACTAAGAACACCACCTTGAGGCACACTATTCTCTAAGACAAACGGGCGGGAAAGCGTTGCCCCGACACGAACGCGAAAGGAACGGCCCGAGAGGTAAGCGGAAAGCAACAGTGGCATCTCTCCCCTCAAGCCACAGTCATAGAGATTACGGAGAATCCCATAACGCCAGGTCGTATCATAAGCCTTCTCCAAGTCAAAGAAAACCTGAACCAGATGTTGACGCAAGCGGAAAGCCTTCCTCACATCCGATTCAAGGGCAACTAGATGATCGATAGTCGACCGAAACCGTCGAAAGCCACACTGGGACGCAGATAAGAATCCCCGTGATTCCAACACCCAGACCAACCGCTCACTGATCATCCGTTCCATAAGTTTACAGACACAGCTAGTCAGAGCGATTGGGCGATAACTGGAAGGAAAAGTAGGGTCTTTGCCCGGTTTTACAATCGGGATGACCACTGCTGTCCTCCACGCTGCTGGAATAGAACCCTCTGCCCACACACGGTTGAACATCCCCAGCAAGAACTGCTGGGAGGCAAGAGGCAGATGTTTCAACAGTTGATAGTGAACATCATCAGGCCCCGGGGCGGAGTCATGCGACTTGGACAAAGCTGAAATAAATTCCTGCCACGTAAACGGCAAATAGTACTCCACTAGCCTCTCGGAGCGAAAGTCAAGAGAGTGAGCCTCTTCTCTACGCTTAATCCCGAGGAAACCGGGATCATAATGGTCATCACTCGAGACCCGCGCAAAAGCAGACCCAAGACAATCGGCGATATCCGGCACAGAAGAGATCACGGCATTCGCTACCTTTAACTGCGACACCGGAGAAGGCATGCTCTTCCCCGAGATCTGGCGCACCTTCCTCCACACTTGCCGAGAAGGTGTGGAGCGCGTGATTGACGAAATATAAGCCAACCACGAAGCCTCACGGATAACATACCGGGCACGGCAGCGTTTAAAGGCTACAAAGTTTTCAGTAGTGGGGCTCACCGTAAATGCACGCAAAGCATGCCTGCGGGCTTGAATGGCCAGTCCGCAAGCTGGTGTCCACCACGGAACAGGAACTCGTCTCGGCTGCGTGGACATACGCGGGATAGTAGCATGAGCAGCAGCAAGGACCACATCAGTGAAATGAGTGGAAAGTTCATCCACACCAGAAAAGTCCTCAACCGCACGCTGAAATACAGCAGCCCCAGCAAAGGCTACCCACTCAGCTCGTTTATGCGCCCACCGAGCTGGCCTGGAGGTCACAGAACCCCCTCGTGTTGTGGACAACACAATGGGGAGGTGATCGCTCCCATGCAGATCGGCAGTGACAGCCCAAGTGAAATGAACTGGGTTGGCTAGCGAACAGAAGGCTAGTCCACCGCTGACCAATTGGCCGTGGCCAGGTTACAGTGAGTCATGGCTCCATCGTTCAGGATGCAGACGGACCCCCTCTGCATCCACTCCTCAAGGATCCTCCCTTTGTTGTCCGTATGAGGTCCCCCCCCCACTGGACGTGGTGGCTGTTAAAGTCGCCCAGCAACAGAAAAGGGGCAGGAAGCTGGCGGACCAGGTCCTCCAGGTCACCAACCCCAAAGACCTCATCCGGTGGCAAATAAAGCGAACAGACAGTAATATCGAAGTGGAAAGAAACTCTAACTGCTACCGCCTGAAGCCTAGTGTGCAGAGGCACACTGGCATGTGGCTGAGAGTGTTGAACCAGCACTGCAACACCATCATGTGCACGTGGCACAGGGTCAGCATCCAGATGGTAGACAGAATAACCTCGAACAACCGGATTATCTGACGCCTTAAAGCAGGTTTCCTGTATACAGCAGCACAGAGGTCGCCAATGAGACAAAAGCAGCCGCAGCTCTTCGGCATGGGTCCGATAACTTTGGCAGTTCCACTGAACGATGGCATGCGCAGGCATTAGGGCGGGCTGAAGACTGAATCATTCTCCTCAACTCCTCCTCTGGGCGATCCGAAAACATCCGAATCCTCACCCGAATCAAAAGATGGAGTGAGGTTCAGGATGAAGTTGTCCTCGGAAGGAAGAAAAAGTTCCGGATAATTGGAACAGGAAATCTCTCCCTGCTCCATGCAAAGTAGCATCAAGATGTTGAGGGGACACAACGGACCCCTCAGCAAGCTGGCCGTTCAACGACCGTTTCACCTCCTCTCCTGGTGGCGACGTCCTCACGGGTGGTGTTGAGGCTTTACCAGCAGGAGCCTTATTCTTCAACGTTTTCTGTGGTTCACTCCGGGCAGGCGGAGGTTTAGCTGAAGATTTAACCTGCCTGGGAACAGTCGGAACAGTTGCAGTAGCAGGAACAGCAGCAGGAGCAGAATCATTTGCAGGCTGGGCAGATGTCGACGGCAAGACAGCAACCGGGTCCGAAGGACCCAAAAGACCCTGCAGAAATGGATGTTGCTGGGTCAACAAAGTAATAAGCTTGCCCACCGTCCTCGTCAAAGACCTGAGCTCAGCGTGTAAATCTGCCAAATCAACAGACTCACTAACTGGGCCAGGCATTGGCGCACTGCACACCTGCGCAAAAGAACGAGTCATTGCCGGTGCTGATAGCTTGGCTTTCTTTCGGGTCGGCGAGTAGGAAAGCGCGTCCTTCACCTTTAGTTCCTGCACTTGACGTTCCTCAACATAAACACAACAGTCCCGTGAAGAGGCTTGGTGCTGACCACCGCAGTTGACGCACTGCTTCGGGCCAGCACCTTCATGGGCTGCCTGAGCACAGGAAACACAGGTAGGCCTACCTTTACACGAGCCAGGACGGAATAGGAGAGACGTACGAGAGTTTAGCTAAAGCAGAGTGTAGTTGCTGCGGAGCGACCGATGGCGACGATTGAGGTGCTCGAGTTCATTTGAAAGGGCTTCGTTGGTTACAAGAAGTTGGTTGTTAACCTCTTGGATGGCCTAGACGGAGATGGCTGTTTCCTGAAGTTCTGGGAGCTCTGCATTGGCGGCGCTCCCAGAAAAGTCTTCGGCAATAGCCAAAACGAATCGGATGTTAAAATCCACGTTCTCCAAATCCTTAACTGACAGATTCAGGCCTTGCGTTAGAGCTGCTCTCAAAATGGAAGCTGAAGGGATGAGTGGAGGAACTGAGGGTGGCGGCATAACTGCCTATAATGCTTGACCGGTAAGTCGAGAAGAGCCAAACATTGCATAGGCGAAGCAGACGTGGAGGATCGAGATGGTCCGGCCACAGAAAGAAGTGAATCGGAGGATGAGGTAGTGTGGCGTCGCTGCAGCTTAGGTGGAGGACCAGAAAGAGAATCTGGGAGTGAGGATGGTCGAGACGATCGTTTTGAAGCCTTTTTGACAGTTTTTAACACAGAAGGAAGCAGAGTGTTTCAGTTGATCCGACGAGGCGGATCGAGACAGTTTGGTTATAGTAGGAAGTGGATCAGAGGACGTAGGAGCATGACGTTCTTGTTTTTCATAGGAGTGGAAGTTCGTCTGTAGCTTGTGTGGCAGTTTCCTGGCACTCCTAATGAGCGGGCCGCTGTCTGGAGTGGAGTTGCCTCTTCCAGATGATCAGCCAAGTCTTTGTTGGGTGTAGGATCGTTTGGTACTAACTGTGCGGGTACTGGTTGATACAGAGGACAAGGAGCTTGACATGTCGAAACTAACAAACAAGTGCATGGTGCGGGAAATTGCAAGAGGAAGAAGCGAAGTAGAGAGTCCCTGGTGGTGGCTTGAGTACACCAGTGGTGAAATTAGTCTCAGGAGGAGACGGAGCAGGAACGGGCGTAGAGGAGGTGACATGTCTCATACTGAGCTGCGGATGGTGTTTTCGTTACACAAGAACAGGATATATTGTAGACTGTGGCGGAGCAAAGGGAGCACGGACAACCTGTATTTGGGTCCGACGGCGGAGTAGGAGTTAGCGAAAGGAACGACCCAAGGGACTGTGGAGGGGAAGCTGTTCCTTCAGCAACAACCTTCCTAACCGTTGTTAGTTTGAGATGGAAAAAGAGTGCTTTTGTTGGCAGCAATTCCTCATGAAGGTGTTGGCTGGTCGCGGACGTCCACACGGAATCAGGAATGAGGCGACTGTCATTGGAGGAACAACTGGGGTTGGTTTTAGTATTAGAGAGGAGCGGAGCATCCAGTGGACCGGCAGGTTCCAATGAGTCCTCACCTGCAAGAAGTTCCAGGATCGTAACCTCAGGATCAGAAGGTTCCTACCAGAACAGGGGAGGAGGACGGCGGGTGAATCAGTCGTCCTGTAGGTGTACTTTTAGCGCGAAGCATTATAGCGGGCAGAGCGGTGAACGACAGTTGAGGCGGATCGAGGAGGAAAGTACATGACGTTGGTGGAGATAGGAACAGCTGAGGAGCCAGTCCGAGAGTGCAGAAGCTGCGTAGTTTCGGTGTGGAGAAGGCAGTGGTGACGGATAACGGACCAGAAGAGATTGCGTAGTCAGCAATGCACAGGAGGCAGCATGCTGGAGCGGAGGACAAGGAACGGGGACTGCGGATCAGAGGAGGTCGCTAGTACCATGTGCAGAGAGTGGTAGTGCAGGGGTGACCTAGCTAGCGGTGGGGCAGGCGCAAATGATTGGGGACGTGGTTGAGGATTGGGTACGTAGGTACAGCATTGATACAGCTGCGTGGCCGTAAAGGATTGGGGACGTAGGTGCAGCATTGATACACAAGAGGTGGAAGAGAAGGTTCAGATTGGAAAGGGTTGACCCAGGACAGGCCAGGACCAATGATTCCTGTTCTTGAGAACCTTCATATTTCCTGAAGAGGAGGACTAGTGATGCAGAGGACGCCAGGCGAACTAGTGGTTCCTTGTGACTCCCCTTACGACGTGGTATCGCTGAGTGGAGCATAGGCCAGAATGGAAATATGTTTTAAGTGATGGTGTCGATGGGCAAAGGCGGAGTCGACGGTTCGGACGGAAAGGGGTTAGCTAAAGACATCCCTGGATCCAAAGAATCTTGATTCGCAGTTAACTCGAGAACCTCTACAATCCTAGAAGGAGAGGGTTCCAAGGGGACCGACGGTATGAACGGTACTGGGCAGACCAGTCTTCCTTCGGTGTCCCCTTTGTTCTTGGCATGGCGGAGCGTAGATTGGAGTGGAGCGTAGGTCGGAGCGAGTCGAACAGTGACCGTCTGTGATGGCGGTTAGAGAAGAAAAATCTGCCAGATCATGCCGTCCGTGCTTATATACGATGGAGGCTGCGCAGTAAGACGTGCAGTGGGTAGCGACGCGGATGGATAATTATGAAATCTCTCATGGCAACTAAAACAGTCCTTGTGTAGAGGGTGCTGATCCTTGTCAAATTACATACTTAACAATGTGAATGACAACATCATCGATAGGAGGCAGACGACTAGTATCTTCCAGAAGGTGTATAGCACCAAGTTCCTTCCCCCCCTCCCCCCGCTGCAAGCGGAGCGCTGGGGGTCGGAAAGCCCTTGAAAGGCAGAGGGGGGACTTGAGGATCGGGAAGTCTAGCACTGGAGAGAGAGTAGCAGGGGGGGGGGAGATTGAGGCTTAATGGCGCGTCTTCAACGTGGTCATTAGCGCCAACCTCAGTCACAGTGCAGTGGCCAGGGGGGGGGGGGGATTGAGGCTTAATGGCGCGTCGACAACTTGGTCATTAGCGCCAACCTCAGTCACAGTGCAGTGGTCCGGGTTGTCACTGCACCACACATTACAGAGATGTTATTCAAACCCCTAATCTAAATCTTGTCATACATCTGTACCTCCTGCAAAAATTGAAAAACACCGGACAGGAGGACAGACTTATCGCCCAATTGACGCGCAATGTCATGCGGAAGATGGAACCGACGACGAACACCATCAAGATGGCGACAATCCACAAGTAAGTGCCGGACCGTAAGTGGCCGTCGACACCAAGAACATTCAGGGGGGTCAACCCCCCGCAAAAGGAAACAGTGAGTAAGCCGGGTGTGACCAATCCGCAAACGGGCCAACACAACCTCCTCACGGCGACTGCGGCGACACGCCGAGTGCCACTCCTCGACAGTGCCTTTAATGGTCCGTAACTTATTACCGTCTTGTCTGTCCCACAAGGTTTGCCAAAAAGCGTGTAACCTCAGACGCAGAGTTGGAAAGGCATCTGAGGGAACAAGGCTGAGATCCCTACCGAGAGGGCCAGAAAGGGCCCCTTTCGCAGCAGAATCAGCTTGTTCATTCCCTGCTATCCCAACATGGCCCGGGTTGCCACTGCACCACACATTACAGAGATGTTACTCAAACCCCTAATCTAAATCTTGTCATACATCTGTACCTCCTGCAAAAATTGAAAAACACCGGACAGGAGGACAGACTTATCGCCCAACTGACGAGCAATGTCATGCGGAAGATGGAAACGATGACAAACACCATCAAGGTGGCGACAATCAACAAGGAAGAGCCGAACCGTAAGTGGCCGTCGACACCAATAACATTCAGGAGGGTCAACCCCCCGCAAAAGGAAACAGTGAGTAAGTCGGGTGTGGGGGGGGGGGGAAATTGAGGCTTAATGGCGCGTCGACAACTTGGTCATTAGCGCCAACCTCAGTCACAGTGCAGTGGTCCGGGTTGCCACTGCACCACACATTACAGAGATGTTATTCAAACCCCTAATCTAAATCTTGTCATACATCTGTACCTCCTGCAAAAATTGAAAAACACCGGACAGGAGGACAGACCTATCGCCCAACTGACGCGCAATGTCATGCGGAAGATGGAACCGACGACGAACACCATCAAGATGGCGACAATCAACAAGTAAGTGCCGGACCGTAAGTGGCTGACGACACCAAGAACAATCAGGAGGGTCAACCCCCCGCAAAAGGAAACAGTGAGTAAGTCGGGTGTGACCAATGCGCAAACGGGCCAACACAACCTCCTCACGGCAACTGCAGCGACACGCCGAGTGCCATTCCTCGACGGTGCCCTTAATAACTAGTAACTTATTACCGTCCTGTCTGTCCCACAAGGTCTGCCAAAAAGCGTGTAACCTCAGACGAAGAGCTGGAAAGGCGTCTGAGGGAACAAGGCTGAGATCCCTTTCGAGAGGGCCAGAAAGGGCCAGTTTCGCTGCAGAATCAGCTTGCTCATTTCCACCAATCCCAACATGGCTCGGGATCCAGCAGAAAAGCACGGTTTTCCGCTGCCCAGGCAAGCGGGAAAGCAAAGCTTGGACACGGTGTGTCAAGGGGTTCCGAGGATTGTAATTCGCCAAGGACTCCAGGGCACTCATGGAATCGCTAAAGACAATGAAATGGGTGCCCTGAAGGTTAAGGATCCATTCCACCGCCAAACCAAGAGCCAAAAGCTCTGCAGAAAACACAGAATAGCCTGATGGAAGGCGATGGGCAACCGTTACTCCCTTACACACACAAGCACACGCCACGCCAACGTCCGACTTCGACCCATCAGTAAACAGCCGCTGATAACCGGCGTACTGGGAACACAGCCGCCGGAACTCCTGCAAGTACCATGCTGGTAGAGTGGAACCCTTCGGGAGGGACAAGCCAAGGGGCCACTGGCATCTCCCCAAGCCTCAAGACACAGAGCATTTCAAAGGCTATCTCCTGACAGGACTGCTGGAGCCTATCGCGGAAATCACCCTTACCCACCCTGCATCTACCGACTCGCAAGTCTGGCCCAAAAACCATGGACCACGCAGGACTGGATTGCACAGCACGCAAACGCACAGCATACTGAATGGCAAGCTTCTGCCGACGAATGGCCAAAGGTGGCTCCGAGGCCTCAGCATAGAGGCTGACCACTGGAGAAGTTCGAAATGCCCCAGTCGCCAAACGCAGGCCACTGTGATGCAGTGTCCAACATCTGGAGAGTCGAGTCACTAGCCGAATCATACACCATGCACGCATAATCAAGTTTGCTGCGGACAAGGGCTCGGTAGAGGCGCAACATGGGAGCGCGATCGGCACCCCATGAAGTGCCCGACAGAACTCGCAAGATGTTAAGTGCCCGCAAAGACTTATCTTTAAGTTGGCGCAAGTGTGGAAGCCAGAATAACCTGGAATCGAACACCAGACCCAGGAAACGTGCCTGTGGGACAGCAGGAATTTGTGCCGGTCTCAAGTACAGGCAAGGATCTGGGTGCAGTGTTCGTTGGCGGCAAAAGCGGACGCACACAGTCTTGTCCGGAGAAAACCGGAAACCATTACTGATCGCCCAGGTCTGGACTTTGTTAACTGCCAGCTGTAGCTGCCGCTCGCAGGTCTGCATGCGAGCCGCCCGAAAGCGCAGGCCAAAGTCATCGACAAACAAAGACTGGGGAACAGCAGCTTGCTGAGCAATGGGGTTGATCCCAATAGCAAACAAGATGACACTAAGAACACCGCCTTGAGGCACACCATTCTCCAAGACAAACGGGCGGGAAAGAGTCGCCCCGACACGAACGCGAAAAGAACGGCCAGAGAGGTAAGCGGAAAGGAACAGTGGCATCCGTCCCCTCAAGCCACAGTCATAGAGATTACGGAGAATCCCATAATGCCAGGTCGTATCATAAGCCTTCTCCAAGTCAAAGAAAACTTGAACCAGATGTTGACGCAGGCAAAAAGCCTCCCTCACATCTGATTCAAGGGCAACAAGATGATCGATAGTTGACTGAAACCATCGAAAGCCACACTGGGATGCAGATAAGAATCCCTGTGATGCCAACACCCACACCAACTGCTCACTGACCATCCCTTCCATAAGTTTACAGACACAGCTAGCCAGAGCGATTGGGCGATAACTGGAAGGAGAGGTATGGGGACAGACGATTCCAAATCCGGAGTACACCGATACTGAAGTTGAATCGCAGGGGCGTAATAGGATCGCAGGGAGCGCGGATCAAGGTGCATAGAGGATCTAGACCTAGACCGAAAAACCGGCCCAAAGCGGAAAGAGCCGCAGAGGACTGTCGGATCGGTCGTACGCTAAAGGGAGGACCACGGTAGGGGAACGGCGTTGATCAGAACCATTGCCGATCCATCCAAACAGGAACGAAGCATGGGCCGCCACGGGTAAGGAACCAAGAGCACATCCTTAGCACTGTTGGGCGTAAGGGCGCCATGGACCAGGAACGGGGGAGCGAACGACCAATCCCCTGCGAGGGGAGGCGACAGAAGGTGGATCCCAAGGGGGAAGGATTGTCCTAACGCATGGAACAGGAGTTCTAGGGGAATAAGAGCTCAAATGGGGGGAACTGTTATTTAATAAAATAGGTAATGTAAATTTTCGTCGGCTATAAATATTTTTTGGAGGGGGGGGGGTTTTGAATGTTTGTAATGTCTCCGAATTTAATTAGTATAGATTCTGATGATTGAAATTTAAAAAAAGTAAAAAGCACAACTGCCTTTTACAGATAAGAAAAAAAAAACTAGCAACATACGTATTTTGAATAAAGAAGCCGAAATGTTTGGAATAAAAGGCACGACGTATTTATCAGTTAAATAGATAAATCTTATATTTCAAAGCAATAGAAACGTGTTGGCTTCATTATTCAAAGTGCAAGCTAGAAAAACAAATTAAAAAACAAGCAACATACTGAATAAAGAAGCCAACACGTTTGGAATTAACAGCATAACCTTGTATTTCGAAGGTGCAAAGTGCAGACAAGAAGTAAAAAAAAAAACTACTAACATACATACTTTGAATAAAGAAACCGAAAAGTTTTTCGGTGGGCAAAGGCGGAATCGACGGTTCGGACAGAAAGGGGTTGGCTAAAAAAAAAAAACTGCCAACATACATATTTTGAATAAAGAAGCCGAAACATTTGGAATGAAAACGACCACGCATTTATCAAATAAATGGTAGGCCTATTTCGAAGCAGTACAAACGATTGAGGCTTAAAGGCGCATCGACAACTCGGTCATTTGCGCCAACCTCAGTCACAGTGCAGTGGTCCGGGTTGCCACTGCACCACACATTACAGAGAGATACGTATGTTGCTCGTTTTTTTTCTTATCTATCTGTAAAAGGCAGTTGTGCTTTTTACTTTTTTTTTTTAATCATCAGAATCTCTAATTACTAAATTCGGAGACATTACAAACATTTAGAACCCCCCTCCCAAAAAAAAAAATTATAGCCGTATACATTACCTATTTTATTAAATAACAGTTCCTCCCATTTGAGCTCTTATTCCCCTAGAACTCCTGTTCCGTGCGTTAGGACAAACGTATTGGCTAGAAATAAAAAACTAAAAAACTAGCAACATAACGTATTTGGAATAAAGAAGCCAACATGTTTGTACTGCTCCAAAGTATGCCTACCATTTATCAGGTGATTTTTATTCCAAACGTTTCGGATTCTTTATTCAAAATACGTATGTTGGTAGTTTTGTTTTTTAATTTCTTGTCTGCACATTACAGCTTCGAAATATAAGGTTATGCTTTTTATTCCAAACGTGTTGGCTTCTTTATTCAAAGTACATATGTAGCTTTTTTATTTTTGTATTTTTAGCTTGCACTTTGAATAATGAAGCCAAGTTCGTTTGTACCGCTTCGAAATATAAAATTTATCTATTTATCTGATAAATGCGTGGTGCCTTTTATTCCAAACCTTTTTTTAATTTTTTGTCTGCACTGTTTATTTTAAATCAAATCCACGTATTTTAATAACCCTCCATTGAATAAAGTTTCAAGTACCCACCCATTGTTACAACATAATGGTTACCCACCTCTCGAGAGTCAATGGCATTATTCATAACATCAACCCAACCTCCAAAAGTTGCCTGAAATAAAGAAATATCGTTTGAATTGTCCCAGAACTGTTTGCTACGGGAATTGTGAAATAGAACAAATTGTGTAATTGCATAGTAAATGTTGAAGAAAGTGGTACGAAGTAACTCACTCCTTGAAAGTAAGCTATTAATATAGAAATGAGTAACGGACAAATTGTGTAATGCACAGTAAATGTTGAAGAATGTGTGCTGTAAATCACTCACACTTGAAACAAAGCTATTACTAAGAAAGTTATGAAATAGGACAAATTGCATAATTGTGCAGTAAACACAGAAGAAGAATGTGCTATAAAACTCACTACTTGCAAAGTTATCACTATGAAGATTTTGTATTAGAGCAAACTGTATAATTATACAGTAAGTGTTGAAGAATGTGCACCATAAATAACTCACCACATAGCTATTATGATGCTTTGAAAGTTGTGTAATGCCACAGTAAAGGTCGAAGAAAATGTGACATATAAATAACTCATCACTTGAAACAAAGCTATTACTGTGTAAATTGTGCAATACATAGCGCAGCAAACATAGATGAAAATGTGCCACAAATAACTCACCACTTGAAACAAAGCTAAAGATCCTGCCAGTACATTGTCAAAATTTATCTTCGAGTTTTCCCAGGTAAAATTCAAACCTTCGCAGACTGTTTTGTTCGCAACAACAAGAGAATCAAATCTCTGGCCGTCATGGTCGACACAAGCCGCAAATTTCCCAGAAAACAACGTCACGCCCATTATCGAGAAAATTAGCCAAAATATGAGGCAAACCAGCACAATGTTCATGATTGAAGGAATGGCATCAGTCAAGGACGTTACCAGTACCTAAAAAAAAATTACAGAAATATTGTTCGAAACTGTCCTAGGAAATAACCGCTCCCACAAAATAATGCCTCCAACAAAACGGCCTTAGACACAGTGTGTATGTCGCCGGCGTCCTCCCTCTCTTGGCCTTAGACCACTGAATTTCTAGAGTCACACCTAAGACGCTGTGTGTACGAGCAGTCTGTTGCTTTTCAGCATCTAAGACACGGTTCGAGAAGAGACAGAAAACTACACTCCTCTTCAGCCAAATACCAGCAATGCCGTTCTAAAGCAATGAGAGCTGCAGTAGCAACTTGTGGGTCATGTTTTTATGTGTTTAATTCATGATAGAGCTGCAGATCGTTGTATGGTGCATCGGCTCCAAAAGATGCCGACAGCCATATTTCTACAGAGAAAAGTGTATTGAACCTGCAGCGACCGCGAAGTTTTGCTGCCATATCTTTGTCATATTCTGTGTGGGCACTGAACGCAAACACCTTTGCAGGATACATGATTGATGGTATCCATCGGGCATGGTGAGCTGCTCCTGGCTTCTACTGGTCAATGTATTCCCCGCTCGGACGATTCTACAAGAAGCAAGAGTGTTAGTTCAGCACACTCCCTGAACTGTCTAGTTTTCTGTCCCTTCTCGCTTCTGTCGAACCGTTTTCTGTGGCAACTTGATCCCGATTTACGAGAAGCTGAGGTGTTTGTTCGCCATGTAAAGATTTAAATGACCTGTCGGAACGTGCCGTAAAAAACTAATTCAGGACTACTCCACCTCAATTTCTAACGATGAACTGCAGAAGCAATATTTGCGACAAGTTGTAGAGTACGAGTGGAAAGCCATTCTGAACTTCAACAAGAGCACGTTAAAGAACCTGCAAGATTGTAAGTAAAAACAGCAGTGCAGCATGCCCATTGACACATCATGGACATGGACACTGGTCAAGTAGTCTATTTGCTGAACTCAAGGTTTTAATGTATACTTTACTACACTCTAAATAAACGTATTACATACTATAGTACTTAATACAGCTGCACATAGGTAAACACCACACGGTACACTTCCTCAGCACCACCCCTTCTCACGGCAACTTTCGTGTGTAGCTGCCCTCCTCATCTATGTTCGGCATTGCTGCACGTTTTGGCAATGTCATGTTTGTCAATGTCACAGTCCTCTGTCCCACAAAATCCAGTTAGTCACCTCCATCATCATCATGCACATGGAACAACCAACAAGTAGCTTGACAGTAGTCTAGCAGTTCATGTGGCACTCCCTCCTGGTCTGCATAATTGGTTTAACAACTGAGTGGCAGTGGCCATTAGCACCAACCTCGGTTACCGTGCAGCAGTAGCTCGGGTTGCCACAGACTCGTCAACCAATTCAGATGCCATGTCACACGGAAAATGGAAACGGCGATGAACAGTGTTAAGATGGTGATAATCAACAAGTGGCGGACGGACTGTGAGTGGCTGGTGACACCAATGACATTCAGTAGGGATAACCCCCATCACAGGGGAGCAATGAGCAAGTTTGGTGTGACCAACACGCAAACACCACCTCTATCCGGCGACTGCAAGTCAAGCACCACTCCTAGACAGTGCCTGTAATAGCCCGCAGCTTATTTGGGAATGTTAGGAATCAAGAGCCCCAATGTTTCTGAGGGGCATGGATTTAGCCTCCACACCACCTAACCTCCCACGCACTCGAAACACTCAACCCCGTGCCTTTTTTTCCAATCTAATTCTACATTCCATTTAAGTAGGCAAATAACTTTTCCTCGGCTCTCCATATTTTGAGTGATCTGTTTTTATTTCACTCAAAATATTTCCAACCATGCAGTTCAAATCTGTATTTTTGGCCAAGACGTAAAAATGTAGCAAAGTTCAAATCTTTTTTATCTTAAAAATAAAATTTGGCTAACATCTGAATATATATTTTGTCACTCATGGAAAAAAAAATTCAAGTTCGTATCACAGACAAGACCCCCAAATTTATGTAACATTTGAACAATGACGATGCAAAAGGTTCGGATTTCACGGCTCACTGAGTGGGTAGCCTGCAAGTCTACCAAGTCTGGATCGTTGGTCCAAGTCGTCCCAAGTTTCCAGCAACGAACATTCTCATGACTAATGTCCACGAATCCCTCCGGCCTCATTGCACAAAAAGCCTGGTATTTATGCAATAACCAGAACAGTGAGGAGAGATGCGATATCTAAATCCAGACCTAAACGACAGTGGTGGTACATTTGGCTGGCAATTTCAACGTGACAACTGAATACAGGCATAGACGGCTTAATATCCCCATTGATATTCAGGGGCATGTAACAAGTATGTTACGGTATCAGTTCAGAAAAAACGATAAAATGAAACCTGCATGCCCAAATAGGAAATAGCGTCGCTGATACAGTGGAAATGTCCATCATGCTATCACTAGGGATGTTTAAGCCGCTAAAAATTAACTAAGTGGTACTCGGGAGCATGCGCGCATGGTTTTTTTTCTTAACGCATGAAACCTTCTTTATGACATTACCAAAAAAAAAAAATTCCAATCGCGCATTAGCATTTTCACCCAACATTTTCTGAAGCCGATGACCACATTGGCTCTCTGCTTCATTCACGTGATCGGCTCGAAACTAATCTAAGGGTCGTTCAGCGGCATGTCGCAACTAAAAACTTAGATCTAAAGAATGACTTTTGCCAAATATGCAACTGTTGCAAGCTGATCCAGGCATTAAAACATGGAAAGTAAGCAGGATCTGCACATAATTCGAAACTGCACACATTATGTCGAGTTATGGTACAACAGTGATAAAATGTGTGCGGTAATTAAGCTGCTGGTTTTTACTTACATTCAGACTCTTGATTCTTCGCATCACTCGGAGTGGTCGAAGTGCTCGCAGAGATGTTAGAAAATACACGTTTTCCACATCAAGGAAGCTCCCAAAAATGCTAATCACAGAAAGCTGCAAAATAAAAAGAAAACGGGTTGTAGGAGAAATTTTACTTTAAAGCATATCCAGGGTGGTCCACAAAAAATGATAACGACGATCAACATTTTTTAAGTCCAATCTTTCTAGTTAGCACCTATCAGAACCAGGATAGGACAGCAATCAAAGCTAATACCCTCTCCTTGTTCTGAGGGGTGCTAACTAGAAAAGTAAGACTTACAAAATCTTGGGGCGTTAGTTCTTTGTGGACCACCCTCTATATACTTTTAGTAATAGGAAAGGTTGGCTGTTTGCCCACACAGTCCAGAAGTGACTGAGACACGTACTGGAAGTTACACAAAAAGTACGGCACAATTCCGGTAGTGTGGTGGGGGTCACACCTTTCAAGCAACAAACGACCAGTGGCAACAGTAGATTAAACTGGCTATTGCGGCAAGGCTGGATCATTTTGATATAGTCAGCAGCCGCGTGGGTTGCGGATTAAACCTGAAGAACAAAGATTATTATAAATTCCTAACATTGGACTCCCCACTGCCGCCCTCTATTCACCAGCTGATTTCCCAAGCTAATATTTCATTCAGACATATTAACGATTTGAGATGCAGGTAGGTTTGAGTGAAATGAGTCAGCATTACTGACAAACCTTTATTCTTTAGTGTTAAGTTAGTCGTTTAAGTGAAATTAGGTGCACAGAGAAAGGCTCTCTCCTTGGCTTCCTAGCTTGTTACGCCATTCGGACACGAATTAGCAATTTTAATTTCTAGGGAGTAACTGGGTTGGGTACATAAAGTCTTTTGGTGGGAGGAAGGTGCACTACCCATACTTCGTCATGTGAGAATTTTTTGCTCTATGTCCATTTTTCTAGTTTTGAGATAAAAGCGTTTGAAGTTTTGTGTAAAGATTTAAAGAAAATGAGTTAGAGAATATGTTGCGTTAATGGTGAGAATTTTAAGATTTTGCATGAAGATAACAGTAGCAAAAAAAATTAAAAATCTGACATACTCTCGGCTGTACAGGCAGCACCAAAATGGAGATAGAACAATTTAAATTAAAAATGGAAGAAAAACTACAGAATTATTTTGATTTATCGACTTTTACGGACTGGAAGTCTCATTATTAAAGACTTAAACTATACACATAAAACTTGAACGTAATCAGAGCTTCACCGACATCAATACTGCTAGCTAATACCGATCCTTACCGATACCATCGTACAGGAAGGAGAGATATCGGCTAGAAGAATCGATAAAGCCTACTATTTTTTTTCATAGTTTTGTACAAAATTGTTCAATTTTTACGTTTAAATACACAGTAAAAACCATACTAATAGCTAATACTGCTACCCAATACCAATCCTTACCGATACCATGTTATTGGAGGATCAGTAGTGGCCAGCAGTATTGATAAAACGTAGCTTTTTCTGCAGTTTTGTCGAAAATTGACCAATTTTGACGTTTAAATGCACCATT
Source organism: Lithobius niger (assembly GCA_023313725.1). Classification (NCBI taxonomy): domain Eukaryota; kingdom Metazoa; phylum Arthropoda; class Chilopoda; order Lithobiomorpha; family Lithobiidae; genus Lithobius; species Lithobius niger. Next base: position 27,102 of record JAHWFP010106477.1, read on the forward strand.
TTAACCATTTTTTAGAGCTATTGGGCGGTCCTAATTCCCAGTAAATAACTTGAGTAATTTTTTAAGTTATTCAACAAATACCAAAAGTAAGCTACAAAAAGACCAATAAATTTAGTAACGAAATCACAAAAAAGGCAGTTTTTCATAAGCATTGTGGACACTCTGGGTAAAATTTTCCATTTATGCCACGCCTGTTTCTGCGAATCACCTACAAAAATAAAAACAGCATTACTATTATACCGTACTGTGCAACCGTAATAATATTTACAGTACAGACAATTTATTTATTATAATAAACAAACAAACAAAAATATTATGTCAGCCTTTATTGATTAAAATTAAAATTTTGTTTTTCATTTTTATGCATTTTGTCACTGCTATAGGGCTGTATAGTCATAAAAAAAATATAAATTAAATATTTATTTATTCAAAATAAAGTGCCAAAAAACACTGCAATAAAACTCTTGCTGTGTGACATTAAGTTCAGAATTATTTTAATCTATCTCCAACCAGGAATGTTCTCTGATTGGCTGATTAGGCTGTTAGAACACTATAATTCCAAGAGTTTACTTGCTGGCTGGGATATAGACCAAAGAGTTTTTGTGTAACAGCTCCCTCTGGTGGCAAATTTATAAAACTAACACTGGAGATAGCTTAAAATAGGACCAAGTGTCATAATTAAGCTAATATCTCATTTTCTTCAAAAATGGACATAGAACAAAATAATTCTCACATGACGACTTGCCACTCAAATGATAATAAAATCATAATTGCAGTCGGGAGGAGTTTAATATTAAATCATGACAAAATTAAAAATATGAAAGTTCCGAAAATTACTATGAGAGTTCAGTGCACGATCGAGTTATAGAATCCGAAAAAATTACGCTCAATCTCAAAACAAAGCCGAAACAAAACAGAATCCTCTACCACCTGATGAACACAGTTGAAGTGTGTTCCACCTACTTATGTCAAAGAACTGTTGAAAATTAGCGGAATATGGTAGAGTATTCTGCTTGTTTTGAGATCTCAAAACAAAGAGAATACTCTACCGCTGATGAAGACAGTTCCATTTACTTATTATGTCAAAGACTGTCGAAAATTTTCGGAATACGGTAAGAGTATTCGGTTTGTTTTGAGATTTAGCGTAATTTTTTCGAAGTTCTATAACTCCATCATGACAAAAACTTTGTCTATATGTTACGTGTTAAAATAAGTAGCGACTTCATTGCGGTGGTTTTTTGATTTCAAGTTTAATTTTTTTTTATTGCCAGTGTGTAAAGCCTTTCACAGCTGGTGTTTCAGCCATAAAAACACTGAAGTGTTGTTGACCTATTTACACTTCCAATACATTTCAAGTAACATACTAACCAAATGAATCGTATAATCCAGCAAATACCAGGCACTTGTAAAATACGTCTTGCATCCCTCGGATAGCCATAATAGCAATATTTCGAAAACAAAAATTAGCTCAAATACGAGATCGAGGTATTTGATATTATCTCGTAGTAAAGGTCTTTCTTCGATATACTTGTCCTCTATGGTCTGAAATATATTAGAACACGGAAACATAATTGTAACGTTTTGTACTTCTGACTGCACCGTAAAAAAAAAATGCAACGGGTCTGGTAAATAAGGGTGATGAGTCACAATGAAAAATGCAAACAATAATTAAAAACAAAGAATAATTAAATGTTATAATGGTAGTCATTTGAAACACACGAGTTGAAGAGATAACGTTTATTTCTTCATCTTATTAAAACCCAAAACAACCCATCCATTGTGTTCGCATTAAAAGTGAACCGGGTTTGGTTAGTCCGCATGACATGTTTGCAGTTAGTTTGAAGGACTAATGTTTTTTTTTTCAAGCTGAATGTTGATGGAGCCGCATTTCGAATCATTGGGCAGATCTTTACCATAGCCAGTATTTTCCTAATTAATGAATTAACACGTGCATCTTTAATAAGAATGGCATTCACTCTTAACGAGCCACATTCCATTTACTTGATGCCTAAACTTGACAGGTTTGCTTTTAATGGTGTCACAATCAAAACTTGCACACCGTGCTGATGGAATTATTTTGGGTTTTAAAAAGTTTACAGCAAAAATGTTGAATGTTTTACTTCTTATGGCAGAGTTTAAAAGTTTACGAATCCTCTCTTTGTTTTTAAATCTTTGTACATTGTCGTGAAGCAGCAGACAGAAACAATATTTCGTAGTGTTGGACTTAATAAAACTAAGAAGTGCACTGCGATGAATCTTATAACGCATGAATAAATCTTACGATATTTTAAGTTAAAGTCTTTATGAATGATTTAATTTGTGCCTTTTTTCTGAAAATTTTATTGTGATTTTGGTTGTTATTAGGGAATACGTCTTAGCAAAAACAATTATAAATCACGTTAAATTTTGCCTGTCTCTGAACATGCAATTAATGGAAAAACAAGCTCTGCAGACTTACACAAGTTAAACCTTCAGTCACAACCTTACCAAGGCCAAACTGCTGAGTACAATCCAAAGGAGCATAAACCAGTAATAGCACTTATGTTTAAGAATGATTTCGGCGCAGGTACTAGCTTTGGACCACGTGGCCCACGAGGGAGTGCCTTTTCGGCAACATGGAATCCAGCCAGGGTAGCAATGTTGATTCTCATTGTTTTCATGTAGTTGTTGTTGATCTTCCTTTTCATCGCCGTCTTGTGTTTTTTCATCTATTTCTTCCATCTGTAAAACGTCACCATCTTCCACTTTGTGTTCTTCATTCGTTTCGTTACTTGGCTGCTCTTCCGCAAGAATGCTGGTTCCAACATTAAGTCCTTCACCTTCTGGTGTTGCATTGATTGACAAGCCGTTCAGTGCGGTTCCGACAAGTTCAGTTTCATGGTGCTGTACAATGATGCTTTCTGCAAATATCACAATGTAAAACAAACATCACAATCTGGTAGCGTAATCCTTTGACGATCACCGTGGACGTCTGACAGAAAAAAAAAAACACATAGCAAGTCCAGCAAGAAAAAGCGTGCTTTGTGGAGGGTCCTCTGGGAAGGTTCTTAGTGAGGATTTGCTGTGTCCTCACAGCGATCAAAGCACAACTGAGGAGACTGCACCCTGGCCAACGAACCAACAGAATGCGAGGTCGAATCGCATCTGTGACCTATGTACACATTAAAAATACAAACAGAGTAGTCTTCAAGTGCTGGTGAAATACGAAATCACGACGTTTCGGTTCCTAGGTCAGAACCGTTTTTAAGTGAAAGGTTTGAAACATGTCAAACAACAAGTTGTTTGACATGTTTTAAACCCTACTCTTGAAAACGGTTCCGACCTAGGAACCGAAACGTCGTGATTTCGTATTTCACCAGCACCTGATGGCTACTCTGTTTGTATTTTTAATAACTAAAGTGCTTTTTAACTTTCTGATTTTTACCTATGTACACATAGCACACAAAGTCCTGCTGTCACGTCATAACACTCTGTCCTACTGTCACACCACCACCGAGGTGTCGTCACGCCGTATTATCACAGGTAATATCCCGAGGGCAAGGTATATCAACAATTTTTTGGGACACACAATTTTTTTGCTCTCAGTAAACTCATGAGTGCTCTATGTTGACTAAATATTAAGAGTGGTGAGGATGCTCATTTGCCAGCACAAGAGCACAGTAGAGTTTAAGGGAGCAAAAATTTGAGTGTTCCAAAAAGATCGATAACTACCCAGTACCCATGCCCAGGAGGGGTACTTAATTCGAGTATGTCGCTAGAACTATCCTATAGGTTAATTAATACAACAGTTACAAACATTTATGGGCATATGTAACCATATTCGCATTCTGTATTTACGTTGTTTACACCTTCATTAATTGATTTGGGAGTCTATTACGTGGCTTACGTGATGTAGCCTATCATTTTCTGTGTGTTTCAGTGTCGTTTTTTTTTAATGCGCTTCAGTTTGTAGACGTTCGCAAGTAGTTGATATGTAACTGAAATTCTTTAATTCATATATTACTGAAATTATCCTAGATGTTTATGTAACATTTAATTAGCTATGCGTTTTTACATCCATCCATTCATTTGAATTTATCTAATCGCAAATGTTTTTCCTGCTATGGTGGTGGGAGCCAACCCAACTTTCGACTAAGCTTCTGTCCGTTGCCAGCTGGCTTGGCTACTATAGAAACGAATGCGGTACCGCATTAAAACAGTGTTAAAAAGACTAAGTGACCTTTCCTCGAGTGATGATGCATTGGGACCTGTAAGCACTATGTATAGCTCCTGCGAAGCATATCAAGGACCAAGATCGCAGTCCTTATGCAACCTCAGCATGAACTATGTTTGAAACTAGTTTCACCCAGAATATACAAACGAAATTACGTATCTGGGGATCGTGTCATACTATCTCAAGGGAGTTCCATAGCTAGTTCGATCTGTATGCTACGAATGACTTGTGTACCAAATTCCATGGCTTTTAGCTCGATGTGCATCATTTGCCCAATGTACGACTATTAACAGCTGTACTAAACCTAGAGATTGTACGAATGAACCGATGTTCAAGTTTTATAGCTTAAAACGTAGTTATGAAGACAGCCTAGGGCCTTTTGAACGCCTTTTTAATGCGACTTGTGTTCTTCATCTTGTTTGGGAAATTTTGCTCTCACGTAGAGATCGAACCAAAGAACCGATTTTCTATTTTTATAACTTACAATATGGGTATTAACAAGGACCGGGGCCTTTTGAATACTATTTTAATGTGACTACAATACTCATGTTGTTGTTGTTATTCTTACTGGGGAAACGTCAAACTCCTACAGTTTCCACCATAATTGACATAGATCAACGCAATTCGCTATTTGGGGTCGTGTCATAACTATTTCAGTACATTAAAAATTGTAATTGACAACTTTCGAACCGTTCGGCCTCTTCAGCTTGGCCATGTCTTATTGTTGTTGTTGTGGCAAATGAACAGATTTTCAAGTTTTGGGTGCATCGAGTAGCTGCGCGCACTGGGGCGTCTGATTCAATAGGCGTCGTGGTCCCAGATGTATACAGTTCCGGTAAAAAAAACCGCCCTTTTTCGTTATATCGAGGGTCGTAATAACAACCATGGAGAAAATCAGTTATCTCGAAAACTACTGGACGGATTTTCATGAAACAAAAACTGAAATACTTATTAGATTGTCTACTGTATTTCTACCCTTATTAAATACTACGTTAAACGACCAAAAATAATTCGCCGAGCGAGAAAAACTTAATCTCTGATGATATCTCGTAAACCAGTGGAAGGATTTTCATGAAACAAAGACTGAATTGCTTATTATATCTTTCTGCTGAATATTGCATGTCATACGTATAGAAATATAGCTTATATCATAACAATTAATCCAGTTTTTGTTTTATTCAATTCTATCCAGTAATTTATACGATATATTATTAGTTATTAACTCGTGCTGCTCGCTCGGCCAATTATATTTGGCTACTTACCATTACATATAATACGTATTGAAATATAGCTTATAGCATAATAAGCAACCCAGGTTTTGTTTCATTCAATTCTGTCCAGTAGTTTCTGAGATATCAACATTTTCGTTCAAAGTCACGTATATTAATCCTGCAACTTCTTCCGTATAACGAAGACGTTTTTTTTTTACCGGAACTGTACATCTCTGGCTTTTTAAAGACCCGGGTTCGATCCTGGTGAAGACCCGGGTTCGATCCTGGAGGGAAGTGTATAAGTACGGGTTTTAACTTACTGTTTCCTGCCCGTTGCTCAAGGGTTTCCTCCCTCATACAGCCAAAAACAACTGTTATAATGGTGGTACCTCTTTCACTTAACATATGCCCCGTGCATCGTCTCTTTGTATTTCTATTTCTGTTTCTTTTTCTGGAGGTCGAACCAGTGAACAGATTTTTTAATTTTTGCCCAGACTCATATGTAAGTTATTTTAAGGTGATTAAAATATTCTTGTTGTTGATAACAGAAAATTACGGATATAAGACATAAAAAAAGCCCGATGGGAGGTCAAAATTGGTTTCTATTGCCTAAGGGGAAAAATACACTACCTGTAAATTTCTTGCATTCAGTTCCTGGATGCCTGTTACCCCGGAGGAATTAAAAACGTAGATACGCCCAGTTCGCACACCCATGCTACGCATGCGCAGGCCTCCTATAAATGGCGCTCGAATGAACCGGCTGCCATCTCTTTTCTTCTCGATATGTCACGATTGGTGGCTCAAGAGGGAAGGTTGGGTGGGAGATTTTCCCCCTTAGGCAATAGAAATCAATTTTGACCTCCCATGCAGGTAAAATTGGGCGTTCTAGTTGCCGGGAAAGGAAAAATACACTACCTGTAAATTTCTTGCATTACAGATGACCTCATCAATTAGGTGGCGGGCACCATCGTTACGAGTTCCCAAAGGTGCGAACTGGCACCCCAGGTGGCTCGTTGATCGGATTTTGTTTTTTACCGAGTGGCCAAGTGATGTTTTGCGTGAAGCCATCGAGTGGGGTAAGTTCCGAGTTGCTGAATTGGGTCAGCAGAAGGACAGTGTTTCCTCCGACAGAATGTAAAAATCTTTTAAACGTACATTAAGAATAAGAACGTTCACCATAAGAAGTGACGAGTTCATAAGTTGATGGGTTCACTTGGTTGAACTCCACCCTTACCATCAACAACTGCCCTAACTGTCAACAAGACCACCACACCTCGATCCGGAATCGCTTCAAGGCCAACTCCCTCTTCAACAGCAGCAACTCAAAACGCACTCCAACCTCTGGACTCTTGTGTCCAACATTCTTCGACAGTCATCTCCGAAGGGCTCGATGCACACCCGAGAAAAAAACCCAAGCCAACCCGCTTCAAAGACGCCGCTTTTCTTCACGGAGTGGTCGAACACAGGCTCGACCTCAACAAAAAAGAAGTGACGAGACTTAAGAAAGATCGGACTTCATTGTGGGTGAGCGTGCACGTAAACGAATGGTGCAGTAATGGATGTTAGTCCCGGGAATGAGCAAACAAAAACAGTCAAGTTTGAAGGTTTAGGAGAGCCCATTCCGACACGGAAGCGTTGAAAAATTTTTGATAATCAGATTAGTGTTTTAAGAACGTGCTACAAAAGAGAAACTGTATCCTTTTGTACGGGAACGACAGAGCATGGAAGAGTGCGTGTCCTAATGTTGGAAACTAATCGCATTTCGGGTTTCGACGGTGTAAATTGCCCCATTGCCAGACCTGTCGGGCTATTTATTGTTCTTCTGGTATTGCTTGGTTGGCTCTGATCCATTCTTGGGAAATTGATGCATGTTGACGAGTTGTTTTCGGGAAGCGAACAGGGTTGAAGAATTGTTGTTGATGTTGAGATCGGGCGAGGCTCATAGCTAACTGTGTGATTGCCGACACGAACTTGGAAAGGCGGAGTGAAATCTTGAGTCTGGGTTTCTTTGTCCAGCATTGAAGGCTTGGGTCTTGTGTGAACACGGAGTGGTGGTTGGGGGTGATGGATTTCGAAAATCGGTCTCTTCCAGAAGGGCAAGGGGTGAGAGCCTGCAAAACTTGGCGTAAGCCAATTCGACCCTACGACGAAGCTTGGTGTTGCTTTCTAGTGGATTGGCTATGTTGGTTCGGTATGCTTTGATGATCTTCTCAGCACTTGAGATTTTGGCTTTGGCGGCAGCAAATTCCATGGAAATTGGAGAGCAGCTTTTCTTAAGTCTTGTCACCTCTTTTTTGTTGAGGTCGAGCTTGTGTTGGACCACTCCGTGAAGAAAAGCGGGGTCTTCGAAGTGGGTTGGTTTGGGTTTTTTTCTCCGGTGTGCATCGAGCCCCTGGGAGATGACTGTCGAAGAAGTTTGGACAGAAGAGACCAAAGGTTGGAGTGCGTATTGAGTTGGTGCCGTTGAAGAGAGAGTTGGCTTTGAAGTGATTCCGGAACGAGGTGTGGTGGTCTTGTTGACAGTTGGAGCAGTTGTTGATGGCAAGGGTGGAGTTGATCCTTTTGCCGATGATGAGGGGTTGATTGTCGTTGTTGCAGGAGATTTTGAGGTTGCCATTTCTCGTTCTTTCTGTTCTTTTTTTCTGGTGAGAGCGTTTAGCTGCGGCCGAGTTTTTTTCACAATGATGGCCCAGTCCTGTGGGAGGATTTCTTTGCATACGGTGCAAGGGTTCATGTAATAATTGCACGATCTGTAATTCTGGCATGAAGGATGTGGATTTTAGCATTTGATCTTCGATAAAATCGGAGCACAGTTGCAGGTGTCGGGCTTCCGGAGTGAGGTGTTGGTTGTTTTTCCACCACGTGTGCGTGCCATTGTCTTGGCGGACATGATGAAGAGGCGGGCGAGGGAAGCAGTTCACTGCGTTGAACGTTTTGGCGGGAAACGGGAGGGCGAGTTCACGCGTGGTGTGGGGAGGGAAGAAGGTTAAGCATTCCAAGTTCAGCAAGATGGTGAATGGCGTAAACGTGTAGAGGTGTGCTCTTGACAGATTGAGTAAGGAGAAATAGGGAGGCCAGACTGAGTTTCGCAACTGAAGAAAGGCCAGCGAATGGTGACGGGTGTGAGAGGCTTCAAGTGGCGGGGGCTGGGAGAAGCTGGATGGTGAGTCGGCCTCAGCTTGGGAACGTCCACCGAACCAATCTAAGAGTGGGCCGAATGGCAGCCGGGCCAGAGGGGCGAAGAACGGGCTCGTGAGTGAACGATGAACGGGCCCGTGATCGGAGAACGGCGGATGGGATGTCAACAAGGTTGCGGGCGGTGAGCGAATGGTTCCATGATGGGAGGTTGACGACCGGATGGAGCACTGTACGGTGGGTGTGTGTTGACAAAAGATGAAGACAACGGCGTCAGTGAGCGGGATTGATTGTTGTCAGGGTTGAGAAGCGACGATGAGTGTGGGAAAGGAATGCGGTTAATCCAGGCGGTCGTACATCAGAGAGCAACTTCCGATGCAGCATTGGATAATGGTTGGACAGAATCGGTGTTTTTTTTTTAACTTTTTTAGTATGATGTCGTGAGAAGAGAGGCCGGATCGAGACTAGCAGCAGTTGGGTAGATTCAGTGGTGAACCGGTGCACAATCTTGGATGGAGGTTGGTTGTTAACTGACTGATGATGCAATCACCATACAGTTGGCGCAGTGAGAGATTAATATTTTTAGGTTTGCCAGGAGAGCGCAGCGTGAGTGACGTTTGCGTGGGCTGAACTGTGCAGCAGGCTGGTGAGTGCAAAGACGGGTTGGTGGAGAAACGACGATCGAGAAGATGGCCGAGTTTCCAGATTCCCAGGCGGTCATTCATCAAAGTGCGGAAAGGGCAGATGAATCTTTACGGTGATAGGGCGGAACAGGTGTACTTTGGCATGGCAAAGTCGTGGAATGAAGAAGTGGCCTGTGAAAAACTGGCGGGGTTGGTGAGTCAGAGTCGATGGACCAGGTGATGAAAGGACGGCTACGAACAGGATGCAAAATCTTCGTTTTGTCAGAAATGATGCGAGGCGGTGATCAGGGATTGGGAGGCCGCAATGGAGATGGACACCAGAGAGAGCTGCAAGGACGACGTCAACCAAGGGGCGAATGGTGCAGCAAACGACAACGAGCGATCGGCGAGAGTGGGAGCCTACAACTTGGAAATCATCTTCACTACATCACGTTGATAAAAACAGTGAATGGACAGATGATCACATGAACGAATTAAATTCTTGTGGCGAAGGGACGTTGAACGGATGCAGGAATAAACGAACGCGAACAAACGGGAGATTTCCCCAAAGTAGCGGTGAACGACGAACGATCGGGGTATGATCATGACTTGGTGGGAGTGAACGACGAACGGGTCGGGCAAGGAAACGATGAAAATTAGCGAGCGGTGAAGGAATGACGACCGATGCTTGGGTAGTGAGCGGCGTTCGCAGCTTCCAAGACTGTAGAGCGAGAGTGGGCTCGGTCTTGGAGGCGTGAACGATGAACGGGTCCGGTATGGTTCCCATGAGGGTGAGTGGATTATGAGATGACGAACGGAGGAGAACGAACAAACGAGGGAACAGGCTGCGGATAGCAGATCAATGATGAGTGAGAGGACGAACGATTTGCAAACGATGGACGTGCATGTGAACGATGAATCGGACCTTTAAACGGCGAATGGGCTTGAGAGCACAGATGGGCTTGTGAGCGACGAATGGGCTTGCGAACGATGAATGGCTTGCGAATGACGAATGGACATGCGAACGTCGAACGGGTCAGTGAACCGTGGTGGATACCGTGATGGATACTAGGTGAATGCATCACTTGTTTCACTTGCTTTTCGAACAGAACGAACGAAATGATGAAAATCTTCGTTCAGTCAGGACGTCGGATAAACGTGACGAGCGTTGAAGACGGGGAGGCCAGATGGGAGAGGTCTTCGGGGAGACGGCTGCATGGATGCCGTCGATTACGGGGCGATCGGTGCAGCGAACGGTGAAGAACGATGTGCGTATGGTGAGCAGTTGCCAATCGAGCGAGTGAACGAACGAACGCGAACAGGAGTCTTCTCCATGTTGCGGGTGAACGGCGGGTCTTGCGAACGGTGAACGACAAGCGGTCAGGTCAGGTGGCTGCCAGCGGACTTGTAACGTTGAGAAAGCTACATAAGATGAACCGCCGAGACGGGCAGGGGCGCAACGAGAGGTGGGTGCCGGTAGAGTGTAGGCCACATGTCGAGAAGAATGGGTGATGAGCTTCAAAGAGGGGGGGGGATTGAGGCTTAATGGCGCGTCGACATCTTGGTCATTAGCGCCAACCTCAGTCACAGTGCAGTGGTCCGGGTTGCCACTGCACCACACATTACAGAGAAGTTATTCAAACCCCTAATCTAAATCTCGTCATACATCTGTACCTCCTGCAAAAATTGAAAAACACCGGACAGGAGGACAGACTTATCGCCCAACTGACGCGCAATGAGCTTCAAAGATCGATGAATGACGAACGAAGAACGAATGGTATCGACGCGCCATTAAGGATCAATTCCCCCACTCCCTCAGAACCAGAAGTCGTAGCAATCGACGTCCCATCGAAAACAACGCAAATGCAACCTAACCTAAAACCTATCTCACATACTTCATTCACCTTCTCGTTCTTTTATTTAAATAGTCCTTGTTAGCACGTTGAAGTATGCAATTTTGGTTTTGTGTGGTGTCAACTAGCTACGATACCTTATTATTGCTTTGCACAAGACCGCTTATCACTTATTAATCGCCCACTTGGTAAACTATTTCCAGCGTCGATCAGAATAAGCGGGCTGTGATTGGTTGATACGCCAAAAATACCCCTCTCCTACTGGCAAAAATAACTGAGGGAGATACTATTACTAAACTATTCCTAGCAGTCTGGTGATTTTGTTAAATGTTTGCCTTCAAAGTTTATTATTGTTATACTATTATTGTTATACTAGCAAAATTTGTTAACAGAATTTATAACACATATGAAGCTACCGGTATGTAAGTTACATGTATTGTTGTTGTTTGACGCGTGCCCAGCATTAGCCATAGCGCTAGAAGGGTAAAGGGGCAATTTTGCTAGATGAAACCGATCGGAAATTCCTCGAAACATTTACATGCCACAATCGACGTGAGGATGAGACAACAAAGGGCTTTTCTCTTCCCGAAATTCCAGGGGTGTTGTTACTATGCAACAATGCCCATTAAGTCAATATTGCGAATTATAACTCCAATTACTATTGTTTTTGTAATTTGATATCCTACAAGGACTGAAATCAAATCCTTATTTATTTTTTTGAATCTTTGAATCTTTCACAAAATCTACAAGCAAAAGCGAAGTATAGCATAATGGCCCCGTAATTCAGTGGGGCCATTACTATATCGTATTTTGTCTTCTTCGTAAATTAAGATTCAGATAATAATCGACAATTAAACACGTTTTATTACAGTACGTGTGGGAAATGTGGTTGTTCAGCTAGGCCGATCACAAACTGCTCAAACCAATTGCAGAATAATGTTATAGGAGGCTGCAGGCAGTGATACAATTTCAGATTGCTGGCTTCACATGGCTTCAATGGCAAGGCCTGGGATTTTGAGAGATTCTTTTTCATGTTGCCACCAAACATTTCAAACCACAGCAATCAACACTGGTCGCTAGATCTATTGTAAAAGCCTGGACGAACTAAAAGCTGAACAGTAACGAAGGACAAAATAAGCAGACATTTACGTTGCCGTGGATTCTGTAAGAATAAAGAGATAGATGATGGCTACACAATAATACAAACATTCACGAGCAAACGGGGTTTATGTTAATAACCAAAAAAAAAATGCTTTGCTTGAGGTCTCATGTTTTAGCAACAGTGAACTTCAGTGATTTCTGCACGACACAATGTAAACGAGGAAAGTAAATGAAAAAAATTGCAATTTTCCTGATGTAACTGCTAATTATTTACGGACAGGGGGATGCACTGATTGAATGAGCAAAGCGAACAAAAATCAGTTTTTGTTAGCGAGTGCGTGCAAAAATGGGATTAAAGAAACTTAAAGCATGTGAAACATGACCATATAATAAAACAAACCGTGTCAATTTTGCTGATGTAACGGCTTATTGGGCAGTGAAAATTATAATGCGAAAATTATCAATGTGAATATTTATAGACATAAAATTCCTCCAGAAAAAAAAGTACAAATGAAGACAAGACGGTGTGACCTTTTGTACATTACTATGAAAGTTGCAATATCCACCAAAAACCAAAACTGGTATACAAGAAGCCGCCACATTTCCAAAAGGGTCGGCCTTCGAAGGTAATGATATCATTCAAGCAGGGAAAACCGCCAAGGTTAATGCTATTGGTCAAGTTAATCGCACCGAATAATACTTTGGACGTTAATGAAAACCTGAAAATTGCTATCGCTAACAGTTTTAGTTATTCTAATTTTCATTTAAATTTCGAACTATTAGTCGGTGCATTTAACTAAGATAATAGCATTAACCTTTGCTTAGTTTTGTGATATTCCTATCACAGGCATATGTGGAAGAGTTTATTTAAACTTTGTGGTGTTACGAAAAAATGTTTATTTTTTTGACTATTTTAGTTTGTATATCTTTTATAGCCCTGGTGATACTTCTAGCGCATGAAAGAGCTTGCAAAAATTAAATATTACTAAGTATCTAAAGTATCTAAATGGCTGTGACGTATTTTTCTTTTTAGATTTCGTTATATTATGGAACAGGGATAATACTAGTCGATAATTTAAATGTTAAGAGTAACTTGCCACTATTGTTCAACTGCCCAGTGTTGTTACTGTCCATTGCTTGCTGCACATTTGTAGATTTTTGTGGCGACGAAGAACTGCTGACCACACGCACCACGCCCTTGTCGTCTATCTGCAACCAATCAGTAAATCATTTAGGCAAAATTTATCGAGTTTTCCTACCTCTACTTCGAATCAAGTATAACACACACACAGCAAATATTAAGAATACAGCTGAAGAAAAATTTTTATATTTTTTTATTTATTTATTTATTTTTTTTTTTTGACTTATTGGAAGCTGGATCAACACTTCATAAAAACACCACAAAACTGGCCGAACCACGAATACGTGTTATGAAAACCCATTGCTGTAAAAAAAAAAAAAAACGTAAATTATAACTATTCTCTCCCACTCTCAGGAACTCGGCTAGCAACAGATTTACTGGTCAAAGCTGTCAAGAAATGAATCAAGTCCACTGAATCCTCAGCTTAGATATAGTGCTTACCCGCTAAATGACTTATCTAATCAAAAAACCTAGTAATCAAATTAAATGTGTTTGACAAGGAGAACCTGGTACTACTTTTGGAAATATATATCATCCCAACAGTTATTAAAAAAAAGTAAGCTATAAAAAAAAACTAAATTATAAAAAAAACACTATAAAATAATAACAACAGCCATGCACATTTTGCATAACATTGTGCGTCAATTGGGCGATAAGTCTGTCCTCCTGTCCGGTGTTTTTCAATTTTTGCAGGAGGTACAGATGTATGACAAGATTTAGATTAGGGGTTTGAATATTATCTCTGTAATGTGTGGTGCAGTGGCAACCCGGACCACTGCACTGTGACTGAGGTTGGCGCTAATGACCAAGCTGTCGACGCGCCATTAAGCCTCATCTCCCCCCCCCCCCATGCACATTTTGATAGCCCATGGTTTTCCATCCACAATGCATGAAATATTTCGTTGGTTACTCATTGTTACTACCTAATTGACATTACCCTTCACAGTGCCTACCGATTGCCGCCACTTTTTCTACGTGTGTGTCAAGAATGAACATGCTCCCCTTTTTCTGCGACCGTGCTAAGAATAAACATGCTCCCCTTTTTCATTGCTACAGTAGAAAGAATGAACATGCTCCCCCCCCCCTCCACTTTTTTTTGTGCAGCCGCAGAAATAATGAACATGCTTCTCTTATTTCTTTATTGCCATGGACGAAATGAACATGATTCCTCTTTTTTTCTGCTACTGTGCAAAGAATGAACATACCCTCCTTTTCTTTGCTACCGTGGAAAAAATGAACATGCTCCCCCTTTTTCTGCTGCTGTGCAAAGAATGAACATGCTCCCCTTTGTCTTTGCTCCCTTGGAAAGAATGAACATGCTTTCCCTTTCTATGATACCTTGCCAAAAATGAACGTGTTTCCCCTTTTTTCTGCTATTGTGCCAAGAATACATGCTCCTCCTTTTTTTTACTGCCGCGCCAATAATAAACATACCCCATCCCTTTTTATTGCTTCCATGCAAAAAATAAAATGCTCCCCATTTTTTTTTGCTGCCGTGGAAAGAATGAACATGCTTTCCTTTTTTTTGTTACCCTGCCAAGAATGAACCTGTTCCCCCTTTTTTCTGCTATCGTGCCAAGAATTAACATGCCACAACCCCTTTTTATTGGTTCTATGCAAAAAATGAAAAAGCTTCCCCTTTTTCATTGCTGCTATGGAAAGAATGAACATGCTCCCCGTTTATTCTGGTACCGTGCAGCGAATGAACAGTAGTGAAACAATATTGCTTTAATTTATTTCGTTGGTATTGGTTGTCATAATGACTCTATTCACGTCAGCATTCTCTCGCGTATACCCCAGCGTAAGCCAAATTGATATAACACATTCAACATTAAAAATTTTCAAATTAAGTTGTAGTTTGTTTGCAGTTAATAAATCCGAGCAAGGCCCAACTTTCCACAATATTTACGTACTAGTACAGAACGATTTTACCCAATACATCGACCTTATACATACCTATAACACGGGTTTTTCCAAACAAACAAAAATATATATAAGTACAATAAAATTTAATATGCTATAAATTTACATTGGTTTGGCTTTCATAGGTATTGTTCTGAAATATAAAGCCCATTTTTGTTGTTACTTTTATATTTTTCTTGTAGAAACCCTCGTTAAGAACCTGATAGGCAATACAGGTAGAATTGTTGAGCGAAACAGATCTGTACCCTTCGGAAACAGTTCGTGAAGTCGGCCCTTAACATTAAATACTATTATTTAATGTTTCGCGGCTCACGACATCATTCAATCCCCTTTTTCTTAAAAAATATTTGCCACAGTTTCATTAAACCGGTGATGTGAACGGCGGATTCCCGTTTCGCTGAAATCTTTTTCTATTTCACTGGATTAAACCCTGTTTAAAATACAAAGCGGAATTCCCGTTTCACCTAATCAAAATACTTACATAATTCGGCGAAACGGAAATTCCCTTTCAAGAAAAAATAAGATACTGAATAAAATTCGGCAAAACGGAATTTGGGTAATCGGGACTTGCAAAACAGCTTAAGAGAAAATATCCGAATCATATCCGATGTTGATTTCGTGGCTCATGACATGATTAGAATATAATAACATCATATATATTATTGTTTTTATGGCTATGAAGATTAACACGACCTAATAAAACAGGGAATCGTTGCTAGTACTGTTATGGGGGGGGGGGATTGAGGCTTAATGGCGCGTCGACAGCTTGGTCATTAGCGCCCACCTCAGTCACAGTGCAGTGGTCCGGGTTGCCACTGCACCACACATTACAGAGATATTATTCAAACCCCTAATCTAAATCTTGTCATACATCTGTACCTCCTGCAAAAATTGAAAAACACCGGACAGGAGGACAGACTTATCGCCCAATTGACGCACAATTGACGTACTGTTATGGCTTATTATATTGATCAGTCGCACTATTCAAGTAGTGCATTAATATGTATTGCCTGTCAGCTTACCTCAGTTTCTACGTAGCACAGACTACAATTTTCTTGCCCCATTTTAGCAGTATCTGTTTAAAGAAGGAAGAAAGGAGTTAAATGGTGAAGTAGTTCATAATATAATCGCTATCAGTAAACGACAAATAGTAATCTACAGTAAGGGCGCGTTTATGCAACGACTCGCCTTTGCATTCTCGCAGCTAGAACTCAATCGCGATGGGAAAGGTGACATTGCCATGGTAACAACGCTAAGTGGATTAGCTAAATCCGACATCGTTTGAGTAAATACTTGCAGTCTTATAATCCGTGCCAATAATATAAAGAATTCCTCATGACGAAACAATTTTCCCAAACGCTTCTGAACTCACGTTATTTGCTGTTTTCGTTGCGACGCGGCAGACATAAAACCGCCGCCATGTTGGAATTTTAGGTGATTTCTAGCTTCTAGCTGCGAGAATGCAAAAGCGAGTGGTTCGCCTTCTCGCAGCTAGAAGCTAGAAATCATCTGAAAATCCAACATGGCGGCGGTTTCAGCTCTGCTGCCTCACAACAAAAACAGTCAATATCCGATTACAGAAGCGACTGGGAAAATCGTTTCGTCAGGAGGAATTCTTTATCTTCTTGTCACGGATTATATGAATGCAAGCATTCATTCAAACGATGTCGGATTTAGCTAATCCAGGTAGCGTTGTTAGCATGGCAACGTCACATTTGCCACCGCGATTAAATTCTAGCTACGAGAATGCAAAAGCGAGTCTTAGCGTAAAAGTGCCGTAAGTGCAGTGACATTATTTAAATTTGTATTCATAATAGGCTGGTGTTGAAAAGTAGCATGACCTAAAGAGTGGTAAATTTTGTTGAGAACAAAAAATGTCAACACTCGGAGGTCATGTAAGAGCAGAATGGCTAAAAAGACTAAAATGACGATTTAGTTGGCTTAAAATTGAATTTTAACGTTACATCAATTGAAGCTGTATGTAAACACGCCATGTACACGGAAATTTTATTTTGGTTCAAAATTGGGGGGGGGGGGGGGATAATTTAACATCGAAAATGCGTCAAAATGGCATTTCAGCCTATTTTGGCTCGAAGTACTATTAACTTTTTGAGTGAAAAAAAAAACATCCTTGCAATTATGGTTACCTTTCACGATCTCGGAGAGCATCAAGTGAGGTATTGTTAAAATTAAATTTTATCATTTTAACCAGTCATTGATGATTTGACTGGGTCAAAATTTAATTTAAACATTACCTCACTTGATGCTATCAGGTACCATGAAAGACAATGATAATTGCAAGGAATTTTTTTTGCCACTCAATAAAGTGCCAAAATTATGAGCCAAAATAGGCTGAAAGGCCAGTTTGGACCATTTACGATGATCTGTGTCCACACAGCGTAAACTTGGAAGGCCTAATATGGAATCACAAGACGTGTTCTCAGAGTAACAAAGTTTTTGTGTGTATTGTGGTGCTAACGGGCAAACGTTTCCACACCAAGGCTATTAAGAATAGCAATAAAAATAAATGTAAACTCTATCATAATATACAGTATGGACAACGAATTTGAATACTTCTTTGCAACGCAAGAATTCATACAGTGCTTTTTCCTGGACGAAAACTCTATTGTTACGATTTAGATTGTTACGTAAGAAATGTGCTCATTCGAACTACTTAGCTTAGAAACGTGTTCCAACAATGCAACGTTGATCTATTTCAACAATGGAAAGATGTTTGCACAAACATTGGCATCTGCCAGGAATGATTAATCCGTATGCAGAATTCAGTACAACACTTGAAAAGTGTTCAAAATTCAATATTCAATACTGTACAGTCCTCTTTTTTTTTTACCATTTTCCTTTCCAATCAACGGCCTTAGAGAAGACAGCGAATGGGATTCCGGCTCATTTCCCATAAGGTCACTTGTGGATGGATTGATACTGTTAATGCCTCGTATTCTGCAAGTTAAAAAAAATGCATGAAACATGTTATTGCTTTTGTTTTTACATCTTTGCCTTCCATTAGATATTGAAAATATGTGTAAGGGAGAACAGAGGAAAAAAATGTTTATAAATACCCAAAATCTTTTAGGATCAACACATTGTTATGACTTGGGCCAAATTTTATCAAGTGTAGGGCAGTGTAACGTTCATTGTCCTCCCTGGCATTTTCAAACCATATCTAATCCTAATTCAAACCACTGCACTCTATGTGCAATTTTTATATGCAATCTTCATTTGGACCTTTTGATGCTGTGTAGTAACATTTCAGCATCTTCACTCAAGCCTTTAATTTTGGTGATAAAAACGGAAGTTCGTCAATGAATAGATAAAGAAACGTCCGTGGTGAACTATCGTACCATCGTTTGTTTGAATGGAGTTTTCAACTAATCTTCTTTCTGGACTTGATTCTCATTGAGGTAGTCGGAGGGTTGACGAGCTAGAGGCGTCGAGAATTTTAAGTACTAGCGTGGCTTGTACCAATCCACTGGTAATAAAAAAAAACGATTTATTTTAATGAGGAGCTAAGCTACGACAGTTTATCTATAGCGTTCTAGCACTTTGATTTTTGCACCGACTAACGAAAAGTTCCGTATTTAAAATACTTCAATAGCCGTTCTAATTGGGATAAATGGATGTGATTAGGCTTACATAAAAAAGTAAATATGTATATTTTCCAACAAAGTTAATTAAAACGATCTATATTACTTAGAAGCTAAGGTACAACGATTTTTCTACATTGTAGGCGCTGTGCTTTTTGCGCTATTTTACAAAAAGATACATCTTTAAACTGCTGCAGTACCAGTTATAATTCAGATAAATGGATGTGATTAGGATAAGAATAAAGATGAAGGTGTATGTTTTCCAACAAGGGTAATGAAAACTATTTATATTAATTAGAAGCTAATGTACGACAGTTTTTCTACGTTGAGTGCTGTGCTCTTTGTATTTTTATAACAAATTCCATCTTTGAACTGCTGTAGTACCTGTTCTAATTCATATAAATGGACGTGATTAAGCTTAGATGAAAGATGAAGATAACTAAGCCTAATCTTATCCATTTATCTGAAGTAGAACGGGTACTGCATCAGTTTAAAGATGGAACTTGTGGCAAAACAGAGCAAAAAGCACAACGCTGCAATGTAAAATTAATATAAATCGTTTTAATTATCCTTGTTGAAAAATATACACCTTCATCTTTCATCTAATCCAAATCTTTAAACTACTGCAGCAGTTTAAAGATGGAGCCTTTTGTAAAATAGCTGCCCGCTGGCAATTACAAGTACGGGGCAATTTTCAGAAATTGTAAAATTACAATAAACGTACTATTTATCTGCTTTCGCCAAATTTTACTCGTAATTTACGGTGGCAAGGAGGTGGAGGGAGGTGGATAGGGCTTCCTATGACAGCGTTCTCTAGTGCACGAGCACGAGTTATTTCAGTTTTCTTGCACATTTATAACCATTTTCCCAGATTTCTACCATAGCGTAAATTAGTGGTCAAAAATTTTCTTTTGCGGCGTCCATGTTTTCTTCCCCTGCGCTATAAGGAATCGCGTTTTTTAACAGCGCAAGATTTTTACTGGAACTGAGCGTGATATTTAGACTCCTTTTTGGAGAAGTCGTTTGTCTCATTACCCAATTTATTTATGGTCTATCTAATCCCCCACCACCACCACCAATGGTATAGGCTCCCAGTCACTTAGCTTTCTCTAGTGAACGAGTTATTTCAGTTAGATTTCTCACAGTTAAACTTTTTCCACAGAGTTCTACTTTTAATCTCCAGAGTTTTATTGGCAGTACTGAGAAAAATTGACTTTCTTTTAAAATAATACACTCCTATTTATTGTGATTCCTTGACGTTTGTCAGAAAATAGTACCACTTAAAACGTTAGCGTGTGCGCCCACGAATATGGGCAGTGAAGCAAAACTAACACATTGTAACAATAACATCATAGCATCATAAAACTTACCTGCGACAACACCTCACAATAAACACTATCAACCGTTTGATACGATTCACAACCTCTGTCATTTCCGGGTCATCTTCAACTTCAAGCATATTGCTGCCACCAAACGAACTCATCATTAAAGCTAAAAGTAAGCTGAAAAACTGGGGAAAAAAAGGAAAAAATGTGTTATAAGAAAATACAGTAAGATTTGTTTCATTTTTATGTATTTGCTTTTGAATACCAGTTTTATGATGTTACAACGGTAATGAAGTGATCATCTAGGTTTAATTTCAGTGCAAAGTAACTTTTTTGATGAGAATAAAGCAAGCCCAACAAACTTTGCCCCGTTGAGGTTTGAAATACTGTGCATTTCTTCTCCTTTTGTCACGTGTACGTCACTAGTGCTATATCGTCAAAAGAAATAGCATCCCGTCAGATTATGCACTTGCATCAGGCATATGTTGCAAGCGCTAGACCGTCATAAGAAGACACAGCATCCCGCCAGATTATGCACTTATGTCGTACACACGTCACTAGCGCAAGAAGTTAAAAGAAATAGCATCCCGGCAGATTACGAACTTGCGTAATGGGTATGTCATTAGGGCTACAACATGAAAGGAAACACCATCCCAGCAGATTATGCACTACGTGACGAGGGGTGGTGTAGTATAACGAGGCCGTAGGCGGAACGAAATGAGCGAAAAATATCCATTACAAGATTATGAGCGACATCAGGAGAATGGGCAGGCTCAGCGGTACGAATTAGGAAACGTCCGTGGGCCGCGGTTGGAAACGGTACCACGGCTTGGTTATGTTCTTGGAAATGACGATGATGGT
Source organism: Lithobius niger (assembly GCA_023313725.1). NCBI lineage: Eukaryota > Metazoa > Arthropoda > Chilopoda > Lithobiomorpha > Lithobiidae > Lithobius > Lithobius niger. The sequence goes on from JAHWFP010106477.1 coordinate 48,090, forward strand.
AATGCTGAATATAGCGAGTGGCAACCGAGTGATGATGAGGACTTTTGGTCGGAGAACCGACAGTGTGAGCGGGCGAGTATCCGTGGTACGGAAGTAGGGCGGACGATTACGCAAGTGGGCCCAAAGGGCATGAAAACAGCGTTTCCAGAAGCAGTGCATTGAAGCAGCCTGTGTGGTCAATTAAACCGGGTATTTTGGAATGGTGGAATAGTCATAAGCATGTGTGGTTGATGCAATCGGAGCGGGAGTGGATTTAGGATCGCTATGTAGTAGAAGCGAGATTGCAGGTTGAATCCGTGCCGCCTAGAACCTCGGTGTTATTTCGTGGTTCGGATTGCATGTTGGAGATGGTGGATGGGGCGATTGCGAAGCTGAGGGTAATTGCTTATTGGTGTTGCTGCCATTGCTATGCAGGCTGCAGCAGTGTGCCATGAACCCGGTAGACTTTTCTTCAACCTGGCAGGCGCAGGTGTCACAGGCGGTTGTTGATGCAATGACGTTGCAGGTGCAAGCAGGGCCACAAAGAAGAGTGGGGCAAGTGGGGCTCTTTACTTCAGGCCCAGAGCCCGAAGGAGCCCGGCAAGTCTAGGCCCAAAGGGGCCAGGGACATTACCTACACCCAAGGCCGTGTTTTTTAAGGATTGTTTTTTGGTAGCACTGAAAGGGTTACAGTTTCACGCCATGGGCCCAAATTTACCAAAAAAGGGGATAGCACAACAGAGAACTCATTGGTAGCGCAAATCCTTATAGTTGTTAACTGTATTGGTAGCACAACGGGGATCTCAAATCAAACCAAATTTTTCAAGTCCAACTTTTCTAGTTAGCACCCCTCAGAACCAGGAGAGGACAGAAATCTTCCCGCTTCATTTATTCGATTTCTGTCCTTTCCTGGTTTTCAGGGGTGCTAACTAGAAAAGTTGGACTTAAAAAATTAAGGGTCGTCGGTTTTTTGTGAACCACCCTGTATTTATAAGGGTTTGGGAGGGAGAGAATATTTTTAATTGCACTTTGAAATTTTAAAAATGTAGGCCTGGAATAGTGCATGAGTTCTACAAAAATTAGTTTCATCCCTATCTAAGGACAACACCCTTTATACACTCTGCAACCTGTTTCGCTTTGGACATCTGGAGAGCACACACTTCTGAACTCGAACTGAACTCGTCCAGGACTATAAGTATCCATGTGAATCCCCACTGAGTTAAAGGTAAAGGCCCAAAAAGATTCACGGAAACTCGTCCAAGGTTCATTTAGGGTATCAGTGGTCTTCACGAACCCAGCAGGCTTCGAACTGTCAGGTTTGCAAGTCTGACAAACTTTGCAGCTGCTTACGAACTCTACAATTCCTTCCTCATGCCAACTCGTTCAAGCAATTCTTGGAAGCTTTTTGAGAATTTTAAAATGGCCTACCAATGTTGATGAAAGGATTGAAGCAATCGCACTGTGATGAAGTATTTTTGGCCAAACTCATAATAACTCGTTATATCCCAAATCGGGTTTGTTGAAAAAATTAGGAAATTTTTCGGAAAGTTATCTAATTTTAGGAAATTCTAGAGTATTTCCTAATTTTTTTCTAAATTTTACGAAAACATTTTATTGTTATTTTATAACATAATTATTCGGATTTTTTATTTTGGACGGGGAGGCGTGGGGGTGTGGAGGCCTGGATACACAATTACTGACCCCAGTCCCGGGCCAATCTGTCGGCGACCCTGGGTGCAAGCGATTTTGAGCATAAACGAAACTCGTCGGAATCGGCTGCTGTACGCTTTTACTGCTAGCAAGGCAGCCGACTTTACATGATATTTTTGGGCTATTGGGATATTTTTGGGTCCATTGCACAATATGCTCCGGCAGGTGCAGCAAGAAGTCACGGCTGCCCGGCGGGCTGTGGCACCTACTCGCACCAAAGGCGCATTTCCAGGAAGACGGCCGTTTTAGAGACCCAGCCATGGTAGCCGGTTCAGAAGAGGTGATTGAAACTGTGTGTGTGGTGTGGGGGCCCCGTAGCCGACGGGTGGTGTTGATTTTCGTTCATTATGTTTTGAAGCTCCCAGGGAAGAGAGGTGTATGGGAACTATGGCTTCGGCACTGTGAGGTCAGGAGCGGACGGCAATTGTCTGCAGCAGCGGTGCGGATTTTGGAGGCGGACGTTGCAGCATCAACAAGGCGTCTGTATGAAGTGGTGTCGTTGGGTGGAGTGGTGTCGGATGCGGAGGATAGCCCTGCGTAGTGCGTCCATATACTGTATGCTTGTGTTAATTTCTTGTCCGAGTTGTTTACCTTGGTGGTGGTATATCAAACGTTGGGAGGTTACGTTGCAGCATTGGGGAGGTACCATCAGGGAGTAGGACCCTCGTACATTTTGGCCCACCCATTGATTCATAGATTTTTAAAAAGTGTTTTCCATTTACACACTGTTACTCCGAGCTATGTAGTCGTCTGGTACCTGCGGTGGTAGCACGCCTCCTGTGGGCCAGGCATCCGCCTCGGGGCCTGTTATTAAAGATGTTGACATTAAAGATTTGCATGCTCTTAGCCATCAGTGCTGGGAACAGGGCCATGAGCTGGCTAAGTTGTGTCTGCGAGCATGTGACATCGAGACGGAGGAAGCCGTATTTGTGGCAAAGCAGCACACATCAGCGGTGATAGGAGCACCCTTCATGTTTCTTAGGTTCAAGCAGTCTTGATGCTATGCGCTGCTTGCCCTCCTGTATCCAGTGCACGGAGCCTCTGCGAGATGCCGTGGTGCGTCCCACGGGGTGCTGTCCGGAACACCTGTTCTTGTCATATGTTAAACCACGTGGGCTTGTGTCGTCTCAAACGATCACGCGGTGGTTGTGCGAGATGTTGTCGACATTGCGCACTGCAGGGCACACTCGGTGCGGGCGGCAGTGGTGTCGGCGGCAAGCAACTGAGGCGCATCGCCATCACAATCATGGCGTTAGCTAACTGGGCTTCACCGTCAGTTTTTCACTCCCATTATCAGCGGGAGGTTGTGCCTGGCTAGCAGGTCAGTTGTTACTGTGCATGGTCTGTTGCAGCAGAGGTGAGTAGCTGGTGCTGCGCCAGGTGTTATAATCTATCCCAAACTAGTAACACAGCGATGAGAACTCTAAGAAGGAGAATTGAAAATTCTACCAGAGAACTTATTGGCGGTGTTAGAGAGCTTGTTATGGACAGGAGGCTGGTTTCAGGCAATACGTACTGTGTCTAGATTAAGTCTACAACGATTGTGAGGGATTTCAAATTATTATAGTTTAGTCTACGCAAGTTCAGGGTTATGTCCAGTTTGTAAAAAAAAGTACACGGAGTTTGATTTATCCTGTATTCTTCGGGAACAGTAAAATTCACTTCAGTAACCTCTTCAGTCCCCCCTCAATCTCTTTAGATCACTTCAGTCCTCTTCAGTACACATGAGCATAGCAAGAGAGACGAAAGTCAGCCCTGAAGACCTCCACGAGCCTTGAAAGGGGGTCCCAAGAAACCCCCGAGCAAGGCGAAGCATCATAGACCAGTGGTCTGCGTCCTTGTCTCCCAACGAAATGACCATCGGTTGGTTTACCACGACTACATATAGACTGTGTTAGTTAGCTTACCCAACCGCCTCCCTGTCGTAGAGAACCACCAGCGGAGGCGAGACAGTGGGGATAGAACGGGAAGATGAGGTCAGGGCACCGGAAGTGACGCACACGGATGCAAAAATTGTTAACTTTGCATTAATTATGGGAAAAATTGTATGCAAATGATAGTTGGAAAGGGTCGACTTGGCAAAAGGGCATCCCAAAATAGCAACACAGCTTCGTCGCATTCTACTCGGAGAACTTAGATTCTCCTGCGAGAACAAGTTCTCTGGTAGAATTTTCAATTTTTATAGTTATGTACGTTAAGTTTACTTGCATAAGACGAGACCTCGTCTGTTGGCTTATTATTTTTATCCATTAAATTGGAGCCAAACTAAAATTTATCAATAATTTCGCACGTGTGCCTGAAATTGTTTGCCTGTCGGCAATGATAGCAAGATAATGTTACTTACCAACAAGTTTCCAATAAGTACGATGGCAAGAAAGAAGGGAATGCATTTATACCCTGACACCAACATGCAATTCCACGTAGATTCAACCCATTCTCCACACAAAACGCTGAACACGATCATGAAACCGTGAAGAAAGTCACAGAAATGCCACCGCGGCATCTCATGGTTTGGAAATTTGTCTTGTTTCATCTCGTAGCTGTCGCCAAAGAGTTCCATACCCATTACCGTGAAGACAAAGACAATGAGAGCCAATATAAAGCAGAGACTTGACAAGGACAACAAACATTTGACCATCACTGTGATCAGCATGTTGAGAGTGGGCCAGGATCGGGCAAGCTTCAAGATCCTCAACTGTAAAGAAAGAAAAAACGTGTTAGTCACGGGATCTTCAATTAATTTTAAGAGCAAGCGTAAAGATCTTGTTTATGCTAGTGAATGACCAGGATGAAGTGTCTCGCAAACCACTAACAAGGCTTCAATGAATTGTAAAAGGTTTCTTTCAGGGTACAGGCAAAAACACATGTTAAAAATTTAAAAACTAAAAATAAAACTGCTAAATTTATAATTTAAACTTTTGTTTTATTTTTAGTTTTTAAATTTTAAAATTTGTATATTTGTATAATTGCTAAATTTATAATTTTAATTTTTATTATAAATAACAACAATATTTAAAGATTAAAAAAAATGTAAAAATTCAAAATGTTAGCATACATCACTTGCGTCTTATACTATAAAACCCGTCATTTCTGATGTGTACGGAGCTAGTTTCATCATAAGATTCATTTGCAAACCTGTACTCTTGAGCACTACGGTGGATTTGGTAAACCAATGCATGCAGAAAATAACAGTAAGGTTTACTGAAATTGATTAAAGAACTTAATGGCTAACATATTTTATTCCAATTCAATTCTGTAGGTCGACCATGCATTAACTAAACTCCGAAGATCGAACTAACTTCCAGGCATATGATGTAGTCATGGTATTCCAACAGACGGTCATTTGGTTTGGAGACAAATACGCTGACCACTGGACTGTGAAGGCTCACTATGCTCGGGGGTTTCGTGGGACCCCCTTTCAAAGCTCACGGAGGTCTTCGGGGCTTACTTTCGCCTCTCTTGCTATGCTTATATGTGTACTGAAGGGTCTGAAGCGATCTGGGGAGACTGAAGAGGTTACTGAAGTGAATTTTACTGTTCCCGAAGAATACAGGATAAATCAAACTCCGTGTACTTTTTTTTTTACACAGCGGACATAACCCTGAACTTGTGGAGACGAAGCTATTATTTGAAATCTCACAATCGTTGTAGACTGAATCTGGAAACACTACATATTGCCTGAAACCAGCCTCCAGTCCATAATCACATTCTACAGGGTGATGCATAATCTTTGTTCAGGGGTATGTAGAAAAGGAGGTTGGATGTATCTTATAACTGAAAGATGCTGTTGAATCTCTCATGATTATGGAACGTGATGATAACTGTTATAGTCGAAATACTCTTTTGGCGCATCTCACAGCAACACTCCGTGACATGGAAGAGGATGCAGTTCTTTTTGAGCATCTATTACGTTCATATCCGTAAAGAGTGGGTGCTGTAAGGGCAGCCATGGCGGACATACCTTATACTAGTTATTTTTGAGTGTAGATTTCATTATTGAAGCTAAATACAATTGTTATATTCATACTTTGTTTTTCATTATGGTTCCAGTTCCCTGGACAAACGTTATTCACCACCCTGCAGTATGCTAATGTATACCACGTTTTCAGAATATATTAATTTTTGAAAATGTTTGCATATCACCAACTTTAACTATATGGCTCACCCACATAAAAGGTCTTGCAATTTCTCACACTTGACTTAATCTATTGTATTTTGCTGTGTTCCACATCGAAGTGCAACTTATGCCCCCAACCCCATCGTCCACTGTGTGTTACACTGTATACGGTTTAATCGATTTTGACTTCCCTAACCCAGTTATTCTGAATGACTATCGGTCTCTTTTTCATCCAGAACACAGAGATCTTTTTATTCAAACCAATTGTTATCTTGAAGGATTAACAACTGTTGAATGCCTCTGTATCTGATGAGTGCATCAATCCCTCCATTCCCCTCTCATGTGAATTTTGTAAAATACGTAATTAAGTAATAATTTGAAATAGGTTTATTACTTTTGACTGTGACACCTGGAGAAAACAATTTGTCAGGGTCTGAAACTCAAGCAAATGATAGTAGCCAATGTTTAATACATAAGCAAATTAAGGTTTATTATTACTTACCAAACGCATTGATCGCATAATAGGCAAGGCTGATATAGCATCAAAACAGGCATCGATGACACTGAGGAATGCAACGACAAACTCAAAAATATTCCATTTATCTTGGAAGTAGTATTTGGGACTAATAGCTACCATCTTCAGAGCAACTTCTACAGCAAAAATGCCCGCAAAAATCTGCAAAAAATTAGAAATTTACTACTGTCATCTTTGACACTTACGCACACAAAGCGTCAAACACTGCATTTCTGTGGCTTTTTAGCCGCGTATTCAGTATTTATTTTCCGTGGGTCTGGTTTGTGCTGTCCCCTGCCCCTTCGCAAACCCCTTGCTACGTTTTCTACTGGGTTCTGTACCTTTCAGCTGCGTATTGTGTTGTTGACCTAAATGAGGTCAGCTTTGTCAAATTTGGGCGGATCGCGTTTACGTGTCCTTTCACTTGTGTCCTTCCTTCCGCATGAAACATTATAATGTATTTTACGACTGTGTTCATTGCGTCAAATTTTTAAAAGTTTTAATTTCAGAAAATACTTAAAGTGGCACTATCACCGATTGAAAAAAGAACGAAAATACCGTGGCGCCATCTAGCGGTAGTCATATTGGCAATCTTTACAGCTTGCACGGAGGTGCATGAGGGTGTACCAAATGTTCACTCAATAATTAAGAAGGTCCTGGCTTGTTTGTTTTGTTAAAAGAAATGACGTTGTGCATTCCTTCGCTTGATGCAAGCAAGCGCTAGATGCTACTAGAGAGCGCTACACGTTGCCAGATTCTGCAGACTTTCAATCGGTGATAGTGCCACTTTAAGTCGAGGAAGTGTAAATAAAAGGCTTTGACTTCAATACTTAGGAGGAACAGGGTGCTCTAAGAATTTATTACTTTAGCACCAAAGACTTTCTCCAAGGCTGTTTATTCTACACTTTCTACTACTCTTAACAAATAATAGAAAACGACGATGAAGATCAATGACATCGGGAACATACTTGTCCTTCCCCGAAAAAATAATTTGTTAACCAAAGAGCGCATTTATGGAACAACTCGCCTTTGCATTCTCGCAGCTAAATGCTAGCAATTATCTGAAATTCCAACATGGTGGCGGTGTTAGCTCTGCCAGCTCGCAACACAACGAGTCAATCATTGAGTTTAGAAGCGATTGGGAAAATTGTTTCTTCAGCAGGAATTCTTTATCTTACTGTCGCGAATTATAAGACTGCACGCGTTTGCGCAAACGATGTCGGATTTAGCTAATCCAGGTAGCGTTGTTACCATGGCAACGATACCTTTGCCATCGCGATTAAATTCTAGCTGCGGGAATGCAAAGGCGAGTCGTTGCGTAAACGCACCTTAAACCATTATAAAATAACAGGCCTTATCGTTCACTTTCCGTGCTTCATACAATTTATTCGATCACCCAGTACACCACACAATGGATGTACTTATTAGTAGAACACAAGCGAATTGCATTTGTTGTTCAAAATTCTTTCATTACTTTCCTTAGAGTGTCTGAGAGTTCATTTACAATAAAAAAAAGAGTTTGTTTCAAATTGAAAAGGTCTATTAAATGCTGAAATCTCTGGCTTTGTTTGCTCAATCCGTGTAGCTCCGTGATTCAGAAAAGCGTACGTTTGGCTGCTTTTGAGAAACTAGAGTACCAACCAGTTGATGTCAACTGGCTACGAGATATATGTCGTGTTGCTGATAGTAAGTGTATGGTGCAAAATATTTCGTTGCATTAGGTTATTTTTTAGGGGGGGGGGTGGAGTAACTTTCTGATATAATTTCCCTGTACAGTTTGTTTGATTAAACTCACGTCATGAAACGGTTTTTAGAGCAGTTATTGGCGTATTTTAGGGCAAAAAATTCAATTTACATTGATGAAAATAGGCCTATTAGAAACATAATGGAATTATCTTTCATTTATTTCTACTCTGATCACCGTAGTGGCCTTACTTCTAGAGGAGTAGGCGGACAAACACACACGCACTCACATCATACGTTTTTAATGATGAAGACTGCTTTGTTTAGGTGTGTGAATTTTACTGTATTGTTTTACTACTATAGTCGACGAGAGAAGCATTTATGCAGGTTCGAGAGTGGGAGAAATGACATCTAATGTCTGTTTGACATATTTGACCTTTGCTGCTTTGTGCTATTTTGTGTTCTTCCGAATTCAGATACACCAACTTACTTTGCAAACTTTGAATGCTAACTAGGAAGACGAGAGACATCGCTGCTGTTTTATTCAGTTGGATTGTTGTCACACCAATTACTGCAGCTGTGGAATCAGCTGCCGATAAAAAGCGCCGGCAGACGTGATTGTACAACGATGTGACAACAAAAGTTAACCACGAGACTTGCTTAATTAATGAGTTAGTGAGCCAATTTTGTAACTTCAGCTTTGTAAATATCATCTCAGCCTATTCAGACAGAATGGGTGTACACGCTTACGCTTATAGCAGGTTGTCTTGCTTAGAATCGCTGCCATGTTACCAAACCGAAAAAAACATGTCAACCTAAAGCAAAGTAGGAAACCCACACCTCCACTATCATTAGATCATCACATGGGTCTTTATAGGACGATCTTGGACTCAAAAACCGGGTAGTAAGGGTCTAATGCTTAGCAGCGTCTTACTGGCCAAATTTAACACCTAGACCTTTACAGTCAACGCTTGTCCGTGTTCCTTACAGGTTTTGGCTTTTTGACCCTTACTTTTAACTTTTAACGATACGTTTTTGTGAAAAGTTGATGGCTGCAGATGTTAAAGATAGGATACTGACCTACGGTAATTGATAAACAATTTTACCAAATTATGAAGCTTGTTTAAAAGTGTCAACAAGCAGCAGCAACAAAATAGGAATATTCTCTTGACGATTCCTGGTATTCATGGATAAGAAATTCTGAGTGCTTTAGAGGTTTAGAGTGTTTAGAGGTACAAAATTTGAGTGTTTCAAAAACGAAAGCCACAATAGCTCCTACGCTTAGTGTGTGGGATTGCACTTAATATAACAACATTAAAATTTGAAACTATTATTTCATTTCTATTAAGTTTATATCAATACACTCTCTTTAATATCTAAAATCACTTCACTAAAATCACTTGCAAGCATCGATGTTTATTTATATACAAAGTGCTCCTTGCCACACAGAAATTATTGCACAAATAAATGTGCATGCATGACAGATGCATGCGAATTAATTAATTAAATACATAAATAAAGTAAACTCACGTAGTTGCCTTTCTCTAGGAAATTTTCTAAATCCTCGTCTATACCATGATGGTCCATAGCTAGGAAGACGGTGTTGATTACGATACAAATGGCTATGAAAAGTTCAGCGAATGCATCATAGACGATGAGGCGAAGTATTTTTTGAACTTTCTTCCAGCAAGGGCAGCACTCCCAAATGCACCAGGTGTCGGTGAACTTCGAGCAACAGGCACGACAACGGTCTTTCCACGTTGTATTTTCGTCCACTTTGACACCTGCGAAAACGAATAAGAAATCATAAATAAATAAATAAATACGGATGCAAACCTATTGACGTTGTCTTTTGGACTTAAATGTCAGACTGCCTGAGTGGGGAATCGAACCCACGAACCTTTGAAATCAAAGGACGGAGTCCTAACCGATCAGCCATACTGACATGGCCTGACAATCATGTCCAAAATGCGGAAGACAACAAACACGAAATATTTTCAACTTATTTCTACCAGGCTGACTAAGGAAACACCTGCAGCACAACTGCATCTAAGCTCTTTAATTGTTTAATAAGGTAGCAAGATAAGTTCACACAAGGTTATCAAATGCAATAAACTTTCAGCAAATTTATGCTCTAAGTATCCCCGGCTTTCTTGGTTATCAAACAGTTATTACTGCTTTCCCTTCAGTAAGTTCTTTAAATGTAGACTTCTTTTTAGGGTTCTTCCAAATCAAAGGCCTTTTAAAAGGGGCCATGTCAGTATGGCTGAGTGGTTAGGACTCCGGCCTTTGATTTGAAAGGTCGTGGGCTCGATTCCCCGCTCAGGCAGTCTGACATTTAAGTCCAAAAGGCAACGTAAATAGGTTTGCATCCGTATTTATTTAACACTTATCGAGCCCAATTGGCTTTCTGTCCCGTCAATAATGATAAAAAAAAAAAGTTCACGTGTTATCATGAGTCTGAGAAATGAATCTGAGCCTTTGGGGGCCTGCAGTGCATTATCCATTATCCTAGCTCGATACTGTTAAGATCGCTGTTAACTTGCATGATGAATTAACGTCAGTACACAACACATTGACGCCACGCCAGGGTGTGCCTGAACTCCAGGCTTCCAACCCTGGACAAACATACATTAAGCTGCAAAGAATCCTGGACTCCCGATACAGCGTGAATTTCTTCATCATTACTGCGGATAACTTGTCATCCTTAGCAGTTCAGCAACTAGAAAGGTAAGACAAAAAAATGTAACGTGTTTGACTAACTAGGATCGTGTCGAAATGGGATTAGCCTTGGTTGATGGTAATGTTCGTAATAGGAACTGTGCGTATTTAGAAACAAATTAACTTAACTTGATGAGCTACCAACGTTGAGTCATAAAGAAAATACATTCATGTACCCACATAGTTGCCGTAGCAATTCCTTAGTAAGATCCAAGACCAGGTCTTGATCGAATTCCCAAGTGTGCAAAAAGTGATGGGAATCACGCACCAGTAATTTGCACGAGTTAATCGTCCCTTGGTAAGCTCCAAGACAGAGTCTCAAACGGGTTCCCAAGAATGCAGGAATTTAAGGGAATAGCATGTCACTAATATGCAAGTGTAAATCGTCCTTTAGTAAGCTCCAAGTCAGGGTCTCATATGGGTTCCCAAGAATGCAGGAAATTATGGGAATCGCATATCAGAAATATACAAGTGTAAATCGTCCTGTAGTAAGCTCTAAGACAGTGTCAAAACCGGTTCCCAAGACTGCAGAAAATTATGGGAATCGCATGTCAGAAATATGCATGTGTAAATCATCTTTTAGTAAGCTCTATGACAGGGTCTAAAACGGGTTCCCAAGAATGTAGGAAATTACGGGAATCGCATTTCAGAAATATGCAGTCCTTTAGTATGCTCCAAGACAGGGTCTCAAAAGGGTTCCTAAGAATGCAGGAAATTATGAGGATCCCATCTCACTAATATGCAAGTGTAAATCGTCCTTTAGTAAGCTTCAATACATGATCTCAATCGGGTTGCCAAGAATGAAGGAAATTATGGTAATCACATGATGGCAGCATACTTGTGTAGATCTTCCCTTAGTAAGATCCAAGAATGCAATAAGTGACTGAAATTGTGTTTAATTATGTAAGTGTAAATCGACTAAATATGATACAGAAGAAAGTGACAATAAGCCAAAGGGCTAGAAATAACGTAGTACAGTAAACCACCTTTGTGCACTATAAGTTTCGTCAAGAGTGGCAGGACCCGAATTTACACTGGTACCCCTCCATCCCCGGATCACTAACATTTATCTATACACCCATTCCTCTACCTTCATAAAGATGACTCAACGACCCCATTATTAACGTCACAGAAGTGACTAGGGCTCCATACAAATTAGATCGGGTCTCAACAAGTTCGTAAGATTGCAAGCCTGTTGGAAAACGTGTGTCAGTAATATGCAAGTGTAGTGTGGGGTTACTCAGTTGCGCTTTAAATGGTTACAATTCTTTGGTGCACACATTTCACCGATGAGTCACTCTGCGTTGAAAAGGGACAAAAAGGGAAACAGTCTGATTTTTTTCGTTTTGGGGGTATTAACCCTCTGTTGTGTGGTGTTGCATTAAACCAACACACCACTTCTCGGTCAAAAAACTGAGTCCAAGATGTCATGGGAGCTTTTCGAAGGGTCTCCTGGGACTCCGAGTAAACCGAGCAGCAACAGCCCAGTTGTCAGTGTCCCTGCCTCCAAACCAAGCAAATGCTGGTTCCAATCCCACGACCGACCCAAGTACCATGGTACTTGAAAAATAAGTACCATGGTAATGAATTCATGCAAGAGACGGTAAAACTTAATTCATAAACAGAGGGGTAATACACTTTTCTTTACTCCAACCTTAAGCATTTTACGAGGTTACAAAACAAAAAAGGAATTCTGCTGAAAACATGAAGACTCGTCCCAGCACGTACCAGGTCTGTTTAATCAGACTAAAAAACTAAATTAACATACCTTTCAGTGCAAGTGAGTAGGCAGATCCCGGCTGAACTTCGATACGAGTATCTGGCCGCTTTGACGCCGGCAAAATATCCTCACGAATTTCACCTTCCTGAAAAGTTAATTTAATTACATACAAATTACATTAAAATAATTATAACGCCAGCCTTTAACTACAGGTTGTTGGAAGCCATCCTGACCAAGGTAAAACTGGTTGGTCACGTCATATCGTTTTCTAGTGTAACAAGTCGGGCTGATGTTATGTTCAACTGGGTGCCATTACGTGGTTTGTCCTAATCCCCTTCTTCTTCACCTTCGTGCCACAGACCTGTCCTTTAGCTGCCACCAACCTCAACAAGAAAACTACAGTTCACCACTCAGTTGCTAAGATGTCTCCTGCTTCCAATAAACCAGTCGTTTATTCATAAGAACATGATCAAATATGTACAGATGACAACGTGGCTAAGGCATGTATAATTAAAACCATTTAACTATTATAGATCCAGCCAGCCACACACGTGGTTACTCAGGCTTGCGCCCCCGCCAGACTGGATAAAGAAAATCCCCACCACCACCTTAAAACAACCCCAAACTATACTACACAAACAGTTAGGCTACACTTAACGCATGCGCACAAACACAGGTGAACAGAGTTCACTCCTTCATCCCGGAAATGTCCTTAACCTTCAGCATACTGTACACAAATATCTATTTCTGGTCGTTGAATTAAAAACGTCCCTGTTTACAACATAGGCCATTCCCTTTGGCCATACCCTTTGGTCATTTACTTTTTTAAAGGCATCCGACTAATGTAAGGTCAACCCACCAATATACTTTCTTTCGAGTAATCACCAGTCGTCTGCGCCTCAAGCGTAGCTATCGCCACACAGTCTGTGGAACGAAAAGGGTTACTAGGCTGTTCTAAGCCCCGTGGTTCCTTTTTTTTTACTTTCTCATTTTCAAATAGTTATTGAAAATATATTAATAGAAGCAACAGCCGCTACACTAGAAAAACTGCCTTCAACAAAACGCCGGGCCAAAAAAAAAAACGTTCCCACCAAAAATCCACCAAGAAAAAATGCCACCAAACTGAAGAGATTCCTACAGCAATTCTAATTTCTTTAACTAGATTGTAACTGTCGTCCGTTGTACTATGTATGCATAAGTGTAAATTCCATGTGGATCATTTCCAAAGTTAAACGTACAACTCCGAATCCTGGCAAGAAGCATCTTCTGTGTTACTTTAAAAGTCCGACGAAGGACATCATTGCCCTAATGTGGGCGTACCTACAAGCAGCTTCCTTTTAAAATGAGATATACCATCAAGAATTCTAGTTTGTTGGTCGGTGACCAATCAGTGACGAGCAAAGACCGACCAGCGAAGTTTTGACTTCACATAACATTATTGAAGTAGAAAGGTCAGTGAGTCTTTTCATTGTTGTAGTCGAGGATGGTGCTCGATTTATGGAAAGAATTCGAAAATTCTCAGTAAAGGGAGAAATATTTTGCTTTGTCTGAAATACTGTACCTCAAAATTCTGCTTGCTTATTTTCTCCGGTTCGTCATTCACTTCTGTTATGTGAGTTACTTCCCCTGTCACTTCTTCGTGATGTGAGTTTGGCGAAGATCTCTCTTTGTCACTTGTTTCGCCACAGTCCTCTTGATCACCTTTAGAAGCTTCCTGGAAAAAGAACAAATTGAAAATTGTGACGAAGGTGGCCGGTGCATGTGGTAAGGCGGCTATAACCGTGTCATATTTCAGAGGGGGGGGGGACTGAGGCTTAATGGCGCGTCAACAGCTTGGTCATTAGCGCCAACCTCAGTCACAGTGCAGCGGTCCGGGTTGCCACTACACCACATATTACAGATATGTTATTCAAACCCATAATCTAAATCTTGTCATACATCTGTACCTCCTGCAAAAATTGAAAAACACCGGACAGGATCATATTTCAGAGTTTGCTTGTCAGATTGGATAAGAAAAAGGAACGTTGGCTTCCCTGAATATTGCGTAGCTCATATTAATTAAAACCGAATCGGTACATTCGTAAAAGAGTCGCTTAACAGTGTGCTCATTCGAGTCAACTGCAGTGTGAGCTTCCGTTAATTTTTTTTTTTTTTGGGGGGGGGGGTGGGTTGGTGATGCCGGCATCTAAGCGGACGTAATTTTTAAAACAGATAAATCAACAGTTTGGAATTAAAGGCTCGACGTAAAGGGGCGTAATTTGTGACTCTGGAAACCAAAACAATGCCCAAACAAGGTTGTAAGGGGGGGGGGGGGGGATAGAAAAATTACGCCTCTAAATCTTAAACAGATCTACATAGTCAACCAAACACGAAAACCTAATATTTTCCCTCCAAATTTGTCCTGCACGACAATTTTGAAATCATTTTTCGAGAAAACATATTTAGGACGAAATAATTTGCCACCATCGCTATACTGTAGAAGTAATTAAAAATGTTAAAAACGCTGAAGCGTATAAAACACAGATGTAAGCCTTAAAAAAAATCAGCATCGCACTAATACATGAAAACAATCTCCGGCGTTCCAAAAAACAAGATGGAGCTTCTTTTACACGTATATATTAGTGCAACGTTGTTGGCTTACATGTCTTTTTCCAGCATTTATTCCTTTAGAGCATTAAGTTATTTTAAGGTATATCCGTATTGCATACGTTTAGGCGTTTTTTTAATAATAATTACTGACTTTTTTATGAGATATTTCAGACAAATTAAATAACTAGAATTTTTATACGAGATAATCGCGGTATGAGATAATTGCGATGGATGCTTTTTGAGATAAATCAGTGACGTTAAAATAGCATTCAAAAGTCCCTGCATGGTCCGTGTTCATATATATTTTCAGCTATAACAGTTGAAAATAGGTTCACATATAGGTTCGATCTCTAGGTGAGAGCAAAATTTCAACGAGAATAGTATAGAGTATTCACAAAGTATAGCGTATTCACATTAAAACAAAAATATTCAAAAGCCTTAGGCCAGGTACACACCTACGTTTAAGCTAAAATCGGTTCATAATTGGTTCGACCTCCAGGTGAGGGCAAGGAGTCACAACATCAACAAGAAATGGTCATAGAGTGCCGGCCAAATGGTTCGATAGTTGTCATTAAAAATTTTAATGCAGTGAAGTTGTGATACGACCCCAAATACCGAATTTCGTTGGTGTATGTCAATTCTGAGGGGAAACTACAGCGTTTCAAAGGTTGGCCGTTTTAACATGGAAGTTCATGCAGAGGCTTACAAAACGACTGATTGGTACCAGCCGGGAAGGGCATCGCGAAACAAACTCAACTTAAAATAAATACAGATGCAAACCTATGTATAGTTGCCTTTTGGACTTACACGTCAGACTGCCTGAGTGACCCCACGACCCACGCACCCACGACCTTCGAAACCAAAGGCCGAGGTCCTACCGCTGAGCCATACTGACACTTTTATTAAAAGAAAATAGGTTATTCACTCAACGGTAGTTGCAGCCCTTACCTTCAGGGAATCAGCCAAAACATCGAGCAACACTCTTTAGAAGGAGTAAAGTAATACTAACAGCTTTAGAAAATGCTTTGAAAATTATCATGTGGCAAAATAACCAATACACACATTTCAGGTTATAAGTCCACTTCTTAATACTTTGCACTACGAAACGAAAAAAATTGCTGACCGACAGTTACTTGCTCCAAAAACTCACCACAAACTGCTTGGGAGACGACGCCTCACAATCGTTCGACACGTTAACTGTTCCATCGGCATCTTTCTCATTAGATAAAGCTTCTTGATCCTGTAACTAATTTCGGGATTATTATTGTCAAATATCAAAATTAATCAGACGTTATGAAAAAAGGCATTATCATTTATCAAATACTAATAGTTATTCAGGGAAATAAATAAAACATTAATGCACAACTAAACGAATTAACAAATAAAGTGACCTAAAAGCATAGTTAATGTTTCCGTTAAGTCTTCCCTTGCTTTCATTTTACCCCCCCCCCCCCAAAAAAAAACACTATAGCCGCCAAGTTTCCAAGAAAGGTCGGCCTTTGAAAGTAGTGATATCATTCAACCAGGGAAATGCCGCCAAAGTTACTCCTATTAGCCAAGTTAATCGCACCGACTAATAGTTCGAAAGTCGGTTAAATGAAAACTAGAACATTGCTGCTCGCGGTAGCAATCCTCAAGTTTTCATTTAACATCCAAAGTATAATAATAATCAGTTTGCCCCAAGTGGGGGAAGGACACAGAAGGGCATGCCTCTTACACTGGCCCTAAGAGTTAGTAAGTTCGTTTCAGAAACTTGTTCAAAGGGCAAAGAGACAGATGTCGTTTAAAAATAGGTACGGATGGCGCTGACACAACGTTCTCAGGGAGGGAGTTCCACACGCCGACGACGCGAACAGCGAAAAAAGATCTCCTACACTCCGTGGAGAATTTAGGCAGAGAAAGTTTTAAAGAGTGTCCGCGAGTCGTAGATGGGGCCGCTAAATCGAAAAAAGGAAGGTCGACCGGAAGAAAGCCCTTCAAAATCTGAAATGTCAAAATAAGGTCAGCCCGAAGGCGACGCAGCTCCAGAGGCTCAAGGCCGGAAAGTTTGAGTCGTTCGTCAGCCGGTAGAGACCTCAAGCCAGGCAGTTGTCGGGTGAAAGAACGTTGAACCGACTCCAGGACATCGATATCCTGAAGTAAATGGGGGGACCAAACCGGACTGGCGTACTCTAAAATTGGGCGAACAAAGACGCAAAAAGCACGAGTCTTAATTTCTAGGTTGTTAGAAGTAAAACATTTACGTATTAACGCTAGTCTGCGAAAAGCAAGGGAAGAAATTTTGTTACAGTGTAAAGTGGATTTGAGGTTAGTTGAGAACCAAACCCCAAGGTCACAGATATTTGTTAAAACGTTCAGGTTGGCATTTGCCATAGAGTAAAGGAGGCCAGGGTTTTGTTCACCAATATGGAAGGTACAGCATTTACTCAGGGAGAGAGGCAGTTGCCAAAAAACAGACCAGTTATAGATATAGTTGATATCTTCAAATAAATGAAAGCCATCGGTTAAATTTACAATAGGGGAACCCGCTTTAAGGTCATCAGCAAATTTATAGTGGAAACGGTTATCAGATGTATGGTCAAAGGAAAGATCGTTTAAGAATATGACAAAAAGGATTGGACCAAGAACAGAGCCCTGGGGAACACCACTAGAAAGCTTCCCCCATGAGGAATAAGCATCACCAATTTTAACACGTTGTGAAATTAACCTGAGTAAAAGGATTAACCTTATGGGCCTTTCGCTGGTTGAATGAATGGATATCACAACTTTCATAGGGCTGTGAATGCACAAAAGGTCACGCGGTCTTATTGTAACCTCTACCTTCTTTTCAGGAGGAATTTTATGTCTATAAATTTTCTCGTTTATAATTTTCACATTTGCCTTTGCCAAATTAGCCGTTACATCAGCCGAATTGACACGGTTTGGTTTACTGTATATTATGTCCATGCTTCACATGCCTTAAGTTTTAGTCCGGTGCAATTAGCACTTTAGGTCGGAAAAAAATCCCATAAAGATGAAACTTGGCCGATATGTCCAGAAATACTAACCGAGTAACATACTAAAAGTCACCTAAAATCCCACTGGAGCGTTCGCTGCCATTTTGAAAAAAATGGCAGAACCGGCTACCAAATTATATATTTTCTTAAATATCGCACTAACTATCACTCCGACCGAAATTTGTATAGAGAAATAAATTGACGATAACAAAAACTCCATGTTTTCGTTAAAACCAACCGCTTTCTTGCAATCTACTAGTTTACTTAAAACATGTGATGAAATCTGAAAAAATGACCACCGTCGGCTACCGAATTGTGTATTTTCTTAATTATCGCACAAATAATTACTCCTACCGAAATATTTTTATAGAGACCTAAATTAATGATAACAAAAATCTCTACAAGAAAGGTCCTTATGATGTTTTTTTTAAAACCAACCGGTTTTTTTTTTTTTTGGCAATCTACTGGTTTACTGTAAACATGATGAATTTTAAGGAAATGGCCTTCGCCGGCTATCAAATTATCTATTCAGTGGAGTGTGGGGGGGGGGGGGAAAAAAAAATTTCAAATATAAAACAAACCTGCCCCCTTGGTTGGTTTTCATTTAGTACAAAACTTTCCCCCGTAACCCCATCCCCCCCCCACCAAAAAAAACTGTTTTTTTTAGCTGTAACTCTTTAACCGTCAACAAATCAAAAGCATGTGACGCACAAACGTTCAGCACACAAAATTGATATACATATTTTACGTAAAAACAACCCTTGAACTCTAAAATCGTATTTAAAGCATATCACCGTTAATTTGCGTGAAAGCTCCCTTTTTTCAATTGGTTGTTGTAAGGATGTGTTCAAAGTGCTCTTGCGAGCCGTCTAGTAGCTCGAAGTGGACATGCTTAGGATTTTCGGAAAGGTGGGGATCTATTCTTTACATCAATCCTAACAAAAATTGTTCACTGTAGATAGGGACCGTCCTACGCCCATTTAAAGGTAAAATGGCGTAGCGCAAAAGCTTATGAGGATTTTCAAATTCAAAGTGCTCTTGCGAGCCCTCTAATAGCACAATATGGACATGCTTAGGATTTTCTGAAAGGTGGGGATCTATTTTTTCCATCAATCCTAGCCCTAATTGTTTAACGTACATAGGGACCGTCCTATGCCTTTTTAAAGGTGAAGAGGTAATGGCGTGGCGGCAAAAGCGTGTACTGATTTTCGAATTCACAGTGCTCTTGGAAACCCTGTTATAGCACGTAATGGACATGCTTACGATTTTCTGAAAAGCGGAGATCTATTCTTTTCATCAATCCACCTGAAATTGCTTAGGTTAGATAGGGACCGTCTTATGCCTATTTTAAGGTGTAGCTGTAATTTGTGCATGTAGCGGCTAGTTTCAATTTTAAAGTGCCATCGTAATGATCATATTTGTATTTGTATCAAGGCTAAACAATTTCAGTTAGGATTGGTGGAAAGAATAGATCCTCACCGTTCAGAAAATCTTAAGCATTTCTATTTTGGGCTATTACAGGGTTCGCAAGAGCACTTTGAATTCGAAAATCACCACACACTTTCGCCGCTGCGCCATTACCTCTACGCCATTGCCTCTACGCCATTGCCTCTTCACCTTTAAATGGTCGTAGGACGATCCCTATCTAAGCTAAACAATTTCGGTTAAGATTGATGGAAATAATAGATCCCCATCTTTCAAAAAATCCTAAGCATGTCCATTTCGGGTTATTAGATGGCTCGCAAGAACACTTCAAACACGAAAATCACTACAACTACCACTGAAAAAAAGTAGTTTTCACGCAAATTAAGGGTGATATACTTTAAATACGATTTTGGGGTTCAAGGTTTGCATTTACGTAAAAGATGTATCCCACATTTGTGTTCTGCATGTTTTTGCTTCACATTATGCTTTTGATTTGATGACGGTTAAACAGTTACAGCCAAAAAAAACATTTGGGGGGGGGGGGGGGGCCCCCCCAATGAAAAATTGTGACCCGGGATATTTAGACTCCTCTACCCATGTACGAACTGGAACCAAAGAGGCAAACTTTTTTCAGCAACCCCACTGAATAGATAATTTGGTAACCGGCAGAGGCTAGTTCTTCAAAATTCATCACGTTTTCAGCAGTAAACCAGTAAAAAAAAAGTTGGTTTGAACGAAAACAACACATGGACCATTCCTGTAGAGCTTCTTGTTATCTTTAATTTAGGTCTCCACAAAATTTTCGAGCTAAATGTTAATTATGTAAAGAAGCTGGAATTGATCACTCAAAACAATTAGTCTCATCTACTTGGACGATCGTCTACTTGGAGGCACCATACTATTTTGTGTCTAGATTACTAACCAGTAAACTTTTTTCCTACTTCTATACTTTGCACTCTTAGTCTAAGGAAATGAGTCGTGATCCAGTCAGTTTTCTGAAAACATAATGTGGAACAAACTATAGCTACAACCCCCAATTTCCGTACTACTCTCTACACGTGAACCAAAATTTAGATATTCGAAGTTTCCCTAACGAGCTGTAGACGTGTCTTCATACCCTACGAGAAGTAACATGGGAGCCCCGTCATTAACTAGCTAGCCAGCAACACAAATCAACGTTACTGGGGGCACGTTTTCTCCATTAAGAATACGTTCCCAGACTTTAACGTTGAGGTTTGCTTCGTTACAGGACCAAAGTCACCAGATTCTAACGATTTGCAAAGATTTCTACCGCGTTGGGAATTTACACCAGTAGGCTGCAATAAAGAACAAGCTTGTTACAGTTAAAGGCGCAGTCTGCTAGTGAGCCCCTTCTTACATCAGACAACAAATAATCTCTAAATTAAGTAAACATCTACTTCGCGGCGGTGTCTACAATGAATTTATTGACTGTTTTATAATTTTTGCTCTTTGAAGTAAAGTCACCATTTTTTACCAGCATATTGTTTTGGGGCTGCTTTCGTTCAAAAGCTTGCGAATTTCTTTTGACGATCCATTTTCCTGTCGAGCAAACAATATAGTTTTAAAGCATGACTTTGTATTTTTACAAAATCCGGTTTTGCGGTTTCAATGTCCTGTTTTGCAGTTGCAGGTTTCTGCGGTTTCCCAGAACTTGCTGCTTTGAAAATTTCTGAAAAGCCTCAGTTGAAGAACAGTGTATAACAAACTGAAACTAACCATTTGCGCTAATTCCTGCTGCGCCAATTCTTCGCCTCTAGCAAGTTCTTGCAAATCGGTGAAGGAAAAATCCACAATAGCCAAAAGGAGATTGAGCAAGTACTGCGCTCCAAGAAATATGACAAGATAGACGTATAGGATATGCCATGGTCCCATTGCTCGAATAAGCTATTAAAAACAAACAACAAAAATCGATAATTACAAATAAAAGTTGTTTTTTTGGTGGAAGGCACCTCTAAGAACAACTTTTATTCACATTTCCTCGCAGTATTTTATTGGACAGTCACAGAAATTTGTCTGCAAGTTAAGCCAGTTAGTTACAAGTTACCTACTAAGAATCGAACCAATACAGTTACAGTATGGTTCGATTCTTAATAGCTAACTTTTCCATCGCCCCCTGAAGGGAAGTGGAGGTGATGGAAAACGGGCAGTGATGGGTACAATACCATTTGTGCAGATCGGAATTCAGTATGACAGTCTCACGGCTCCTCCACGGCTCCTGCACAATTCAAGTAACTATAATCCAAAGTTTTACACGTAAATATACTTCGTTAATGAGATATTTTAGTCCACTGGCACATAACTGTGCTTTCATTTTACTTACCTTTTGATCAAGATTTTAGTTTGTGCTTCATCTAAGTTGACAGTGTTTCGCTACCAGGGGTGCTGCCAGGAGTACCAGCTTTTTTCACATTTTTTCACATTCCCACTTTTTATATTTTTCACATACCTGCTTTTCATTTTTTCACATTTTTCACATACCTGCTTTTTATTTTTTCACATTTTTTACGTACCAATTTTCATTTTCGTATCACTATTTCTTCGTTTTCGGATATCGCTAGTTTCACATTTCTTTAATAAAATTTTTCTTTTTCAGTATGTAACCATCGTAATTTCTCTTGAATTTCACTCAAGGCGATTCTGCCCGTAAACCAACAAATTTTCTGTTGTGTGTTCTAACCACAGGCATGCCTACGTACATAATTCAGGGCTCACAATTAGGGCAGATAATGTGATTGTTTTTACTTCGTTTGTGCGTTTTGGCTTTTTTTCACACCAACACTCGTATATTTTTCACATTTTTTCACATTTTTCACGTATTATTTTACCATTGGCAAATTTTTACATTTTTCACATTTTTTCACACCGGCAGCATCCCTGCCACTACATATTCTTAAATATGGATTATAATTAGAAGTGATTTCTTTGTGACGCCATTTACTACGAGATAACCATGTAGGCAGGCAGTCACTTACGAAGCAACCCCTAAGGCGTCTTCGCGGTGTCCAGATGCGGGCGTCTTACGACATCCTTCGCGCACGTGTAGATGGCGTGTTACTTCAACTTCGCGCCTATAAACCCCGAGGTCAAAGTACACTCCCGATCACAACTTCCACGCGCACGTCAGTGTGTGGTGGGACCTCCCAGCTAAGCTAGACAATCAAAACGAAAATAAAAGCGACGTAAATTCGATAGGGAAAGAAGCCGAGGAAAGTGAAGCCTAAACGGCTTTCGCGAGTAGAGCAAGTTTGGTTTGCCGTACCTGGGCCAAAGAGGACGGTAAGGAAAGGACTAATCTGAGGCCTCAAAATTAAATCTGCGTGGTGTCAGTAGGCTACTTCCAACCGTAACCATTCTACAAGGCATTTACTTGTTGAGATCTAAAGATCACAATTACTTGGCCGAGCGAGAGATGCTATAAGACATTAGTTACTTTCGATATTCACTGGGCAGAAACCTATTTAATTTATGCCCAGTGCACCACACGGTAGTGTTTTGCTCCGCTATTTGTATCATTTCTGTCATTTCTGCCCAGTGCACTCCCACCTCGAATTTTAAGGTGCTAATTTCATCTTTGAACTCGTTCATTTCATGTATCAAAGTTCACTTTTTACTAAATTTTAACAAAGCCAGAACAAAACTGAAGGTTATTATGTCCCAAACAGTAGAACAAAACAAACAGATGCACAGAATCCAAAAATTCAGTCGAGTATTAGGGGCTTACCACTTTAGAAAGATTATCCCAAGAATCCAAAGTCATGATCCTGAAAGCAGCGAACATAGACCATCCAAAGTTGTCGAAGTTGGTGAAACCGTAATTCGGATTGTCTCCGTAGCTGCCATAGCAAACAAATCCTTCTGGGCAATGGCTGCAACAAAAATTATGATGCTACACACACACACACACATTAATTAAAATAAAACAAAAAAAGCTGAAAAGTTCACAAGCAGCAATCAGCATAGCATCTTCTTAATTAACAATGTCAAAGCTCAATAAAAGGCATGGAAAGATATACAGCCTCAAATCAGAGCAACACAGGCTGATTTCGAGGCATTACACGACATAGGCTAATAAATACAAACAAAGCCATTGCACCACGGTCGAAGTCTTGAGTGATAGCAAAGAACAAAGAGGGAAGAAGATAGACCAAGTGGGTTTTCATCACATAACCAGGACAAAAAAACCTTCAAGAAAGATAATAACGCTGGTCTGGACTTTCTTGTATTGTAGCGTAGTAACTTTTTGGCTTTTTTGTGTTGGCCTAAACAAATAAATAGGACAATTTTTCCTGCTGAACTCAGTTCTGTAGGGAATCTTCCTAAAAGTACGTAATAAGAGTTTTTTTTTTTAATTTTCTTCTTCAAGTTTACTGTTAACATTCCATTTAAAAATTTCAAGATTCACAGTTCTTACTTTTATTTTGTATTAAAAAAAAATTCAACTTTGATAGTGTTTCCGTATTAAAATTATTCCCCAAATTTGAATAATGGGCAAAATGTTTCCTGAGCTTATTGCGAACTAATTTTTTTATTATTTATTCATCCACGCATAAACCTCACGTGCTTGATGCTTAAGGTTAAATTTTTACTATGCAAATGGCACGATGAAATGCTGATAATACCGGAAACGCCACTATTTGACGTATTTCGTTTAACATAAGAAAATAAAACGAAATTTTTTTTTAGTGAACTACGGGCAGGTTTTGCAACACATTTATCCACAATAATAAAGTTTGTTCAGTTGTTTGATAGCTCGAAGAAATTAATTTACTAGAAAAAGAAAAGGGTTAATGCAACTTACGTCGTCCATGTACCATTCCCACAAACGAGGGGTTCAGTTTCACCTGTCCTTACAAACCAGTTACCTGGAAAAAAAGAATCTTTCGTCAGATTCACAAATCATACATACGTTCCAATACCATTTAAATCAAATTCAGCACTGAGTCGATGCGAGATCAATGTATACCATAAGAGGAAATCGGACTACCCGACATGATTCCCCTCCTGCTCAATATTACTTTAAGCGCTTATTACTATAATGCACAATGACAGTTGTTGTAATGATGGTACACAACAATTTGGTCCAGGTAATGTAATAGTTTAACAATTAGGCGCATTTAGGACCGCAATAATTTATTAGACTAGGGGTGGGAGGGCAACTTACACCAGAAACGAGGCCATTTTTCAAAATACTTTTTTTGTAGCCATATATGGCAGTGTTATTTTTTTATTCGTTCTTTGTTATTAAAGTGACACCCAGCCTGCCTTATAACAGCCACGCGCAGATCGCCATCCGCGTATTTACCAGCGCCAAGGTCGGCTGGGGTGGTAGCTGCGTTCTCGGTTGGCTTTGGAAATAGTACACGAAACAGCATCAAGTTACAGATTGTGTCGTCACAAACCGGAATGATTCTCGTATTTTAACATCACAATTTATAATTTTCTAAACTAATGTCTTGTAATTTTGCTTCGGCGATCTATTGGAATAATTAATTTTAATTTTTACCGCATTAGTCTTTTAGATTTTTGATCTCATGGTAATTATTAGAAAATTAGTGCATGCACACACAGAGATGAAACGTCATGATTATTGTAAGCGTGCAAAGGATCATATACTGCGGGAAGCAGTAAATAAAGTTAACAATTTTTCGACAGAAAATCTCCTACACGCCACATTTTAAAACGGATATTTACCAAGGGATTGACTAACAAAACAGTAAGGAAATAGACCTTTGGGGCCAAACTTGATGTCATGGATCGAGAAAAATGGCGCTGGGAGGAATATCCCTTTAAGAGTAACTAATCATTACTAATTTAGGCCGGCAACTTTGTGCAAATCAGGTGGCGACAAACACCAGAAACAATAAGACTCAGAAGATTTTTTAAAAAACATTTGAAATTACAAAATGTGTTAATACATTTTTTTAAAGGACGGGTGGTGTGCCAGCTATAACGGTGAACAATAACACTGACTGAATAACAAAATGAACTTGACACTGACAATATAACTAGGCAAAAACTTGACAAAAACGATATTGTATCCCTTTGCTGCCAATTGTTACTTCCGATTTGTTCATATGAACTTTTGTTGTTGTTGTTTTGCGGTATTAAGCACTAAAAGAACTAGAAAAAAATTAAGTTTTTATTTTTCATCGTATAACAACAAAAATACCAGCATGTCTACCATGTGTGGACATTGGGCATAAGGGGATGCTCCAAACAGGGAAAAAAAAGCTGAATTTTAACCCTCCGGCCTACGTCATGTGCTTAAATAACACCACGATAGTACTTAAACCGTGTGTTAACCTAAATCGTGGATTTAGAACACTGAAAAGGCGGTTTACTTTTACAAGTAGGACGTTTGTGTCACTTTCCCCAGTATTTTCAACTGGAATATTCTAACATTCACCAGCATAGTTGTGACTTCTGGACCTTCTAAATGTTCTTCATCCATTACTAAGTCATCCTCAATGTCAGAAGCCAATTCATTTTCTTTCCTAGGTGCCCACTGTCTACATTTGAAGACAAAGCTAATTTGCGTGATCAACCATGCCTTCCCAACATCTACATAAGTAGACAGAAGGTTTTACAATGCGTTTTACCTACTAAATCCAAATAACGGCTACTGTCCACATGCTGAGCATGATATTGCAGATTGCCTACATTTTGGCCTCTTGTTTACATTCACAGAGGTGCTGCCCTCTAGTGAAAGTTGTCAGACGTATATATGTTTCCATATGTACACATTGGGCCAATGAGGGCGGCTGTGTGTCCAACACAGGATTCAGGAAGAAATAAACAAAACTCTTATTTTTTCAGACAGTGGGCAAGAAAGGGTTTTAAGTAACTGTTTAAAAATAAACTTAGGATCTTATTTGTAGTACAAGTCCTACCCCCACCCCCTTTACCCATTATTACAGCCTTAAATACTCGTATTTACAACATTAATACTTTCCTTGGACCAAGTTGTCCCATGACCAAATCGGCGGGAACACAATTGGCGGGACAAAATCGTCTGGACCAAGCTGTCCGGGACGAGATCTGTAGAACCAAATTGTTCTGCTCCGTACAATAACCGGCGAGTGGTGGGAATAATGGGGGGACAATTTGTACCAGGCCTTAGGAATATAGGGGCCCAGGGAATATAGACTTAAGCTTATAGTTGTTAACTTTTCGGTATCACTAATGTTATGGTTGTGTTGTGTTTATATTATTTTAATAGATACTTTTATGTCTTGTCAAGCTCAGCAGAGCCTTCCCAGATGAAACCGGCGAGTGGTGGGATTAAGGGGGGGGGGGGACAATTTGTACCAGGTCTTCGAAATTTAGGGGCCCAGGGAATATGGACTTGAGCTTATATTTGCTAACTTTCGGTATCACAAATGTTATGTTTGTGTTGTGTTTAACTGTTTATATTATTTTAATAGATACGTTTAAGAACACCCAGTTTGAACCAGGCCTGGATTATCCTGTCACCGACCCTGGCAATGACAATTTCTTAACTATTGTTAACAAGCGAAAGTGAAATAATGAAGCGATGAGCATAGATATAGTACAGGTGGTTCATGAAAATATTCTGCACTTTTTGAAGAGAATATACCGCTGTGCACATGTCCTCCTTTGACCCCAAGGAAGATTTTAAGAAGGTGGGCCACTTCCAAATCCATGTAGAACAACAAAATGGCTGCCATATTTAGTTTTTCTTTTCATTTTAGATTTATTTTGTTCGTTGAGTTTATTGAACGAGTATTGTGTAGAAATAGGACCAATGATATAGAATTTTATGTCAAAGGACAATACAACACGTTAATAGCCGCCATTTTGAAAAAAACGCCATTTTGAAAATGTTCTTACATTACCGTTTTGATTAGTGTAAGGAACTTTTCCCCCTCGTTTTTGGGATCGTAGATCACGTTGGTAACCTTAAATCTGGTCTAAACTTAGTCCCGTTAGCTATAAAGCAAAACAACTGTTTACTACAGAACTTTTTTTTTGCAGGTGATATGAGCTAATATATAAGATATGTCATCTACTGAACGAATTCGAATTGCGAGCAAAGAAAGAACAGTCCCTGTCACATTTGACTGGAGAAAATATTTCTTATGGCAAAAGACGATCTCATCTGTCCAGCATTGAATTTGGACCCCTCCACTCGCTTTACACGATAAAGCACGTTAGCTAATATCTACCGCTGTTCCCAAACCTCCAGGCCCTTGTTCCTGAACTTGCACTGGACATCCATGCACTGGATGAAGGGGGTGGCAGAGAAAGATTATTAATATATCATGAATTAAAATGGCACTTGTCTTGCCGGTTAAAATACATCAATACCAAATTTAAAAGGACACTCAATAAGCAACAGAAAGATTCGTCCAGTGTGGATCACACGAATAATGAGATTCTTAATCAACCAGGGATCTCTAAAGAAAAATGATAGTTGATATGAAAGAAGAAATATGTTTCCTGTTCAAAGGAAAAGCAACAATCAGAAAAACCCTTTATTAAATAGCTGGTCTTCAAGATGATAAATTTTAACGTTGCGCCGACATTTGGAACAATACTGAGCTGAAAGGACTGCTAGAGTGTGGTGATCTAGATGCAAAGGAGGCCAAGTACCACAACATATGCTACACTATAGGACAATAAACTGCCTTCGACCATCGTCATCCATTGCATCACCAACTCCAGACAAGGATTACAGAGTTTGTGATGGAATGGCATTTGCCTACTTTGCTGATTTAATTAGGAGGAACTTTGTGCTTGGTGATAATGAAAAGACAGAGTAGGTCTTTACAATAAAGGACCTATATCCTTAATGTCCACACATAAGTTAGCCGACCTTCTGAGAGTAGGCCGTTCTGATATGCCCTTGCAGCATTCTTCTCGGCTTCGAGGAAGAATTCTTGATCACTTTCCACAGCTTAGAGCTGATTTATCAGGGAGCGACTACGTATTGGTACGTAATAGGGCCAATATTTACGTTAATGGGGGGGGGGATTGAGGCTTAATAGCGCGTCGACAACTTGGTCATTAGCGCCAACCTCAGTCACAGTGCAGCGGTCCGGGTTGCCACTGCACCACACATTACAGAGATGTTATTCAAACCCCTAATCTAAATCTTGTCATACATCTGTACCTCCTGCAGAAATTTAAAAACACCGGACAGGAGGACAGACTTATCGCCCAACTGACGCGCAATGTCATGCGGAAGAAGGAAACGACGACGAACACCATCAAGATGGCGACAATCAACAAGTAAGTGCCGGACCGTAAGTGGCCGTCGACACCAATAACATTCAGGAGGGTCAACCCCCCCGCAAAACGAAACAGTGAGTAAGTCGGGTGTGACCAATTCGCAAACGGGCCAACACAACCTCCTCACGGCGACTACGGCGACACGCCGAGTGCCACTCCTCGACAGTGCCTTTAATGGCCCGTAATTTAGTACCGTCCTGTCTGTCCCACAAGGTTTGCCAAAAAGCGTGTAACCTCAGACGCAGAGTTGGAAAGGCATCTGAGGGAACAAGGCTGAGATCCCTACTGAGAGGGCCAGAAAGGGCCCCTTTCGCAGCAGAATCAGCTTGTTCATTCCCTGCTATCCCAACATGGCCCAGGATCCAGCAGAAAAGCACGGTTTTCCGCTGGCCAGGCAAGCAGGAAAGCAAAGCTTGGACACGTTGTGTCAAGGGATTCCGAGGATTGTAATTCGCCAAGGACTCCAGGGCACTCATGGAATCACTAAAGCTAATGAAATGCGTGCCCTGAAGGTCAAGGATCCATTCCACCGCCAAACCAAGAGCCAGAAGCTCTGCAGAGAACACAGAATAGCCTGATGGAATTCGATGGGCAACCCTTACTCCCTTACACACACAAGCACACGCCACGCCAATGTCTGACTTCGACCCATCAGTAAACAGGCGCTGATAACCGGCGTACTGAGAACTCAGCCGCCGGAATTCCTGTAAGTACCTTGCTGGTAGAGTGGAACCCTTCGGGAGGGACGCCAGAGCAAAAATGAAACTGCCACCTGGGACAAGCCAAGGGGCAACTGGCATTCTCCCAAGCCTCAAGACGCAGGGCATTTCAAAGGCTATCTCTTGACAGGACTGCTGGAGCCTATCGCAGAAATCACCCTTACCCACCCTGCGTCTACCGACTCGCAAGTCTGGCCCAAAAACCATGGACCGAGCAGGACTGGATTGCACAGCACGCTAACGCACAGCATACTGAATGGCAAGCTGTCGCCGACGAATGGCCAAAGGTGGCTCCGAAGCCTCAGCATAGAGGCTAACCACTGGAGAAGTTCGAAATGCCCCAGTCGCCACACGCAGGCCACTGTGATGCACTGTGTCCAACATCTAGAGAGTGGAGTCACTAGCCGAATCATAGACCATACACGCATAATCAAGTTTGCTGCGGACAAGGGCCCGGTAGATGCGCAACATGGCAGCGCGATCGGCACCCCATGAAGTGCCCGACAGGACCCGCAAGATGTTAAGCGCCCGCAAAGCATTGTCTTGAAGCTGACGTAAGTGTGGAAGCCAATACAACCTGGAATCGAACACCAGGCCCAGGAAACGTGCCTGTGGGACAACAGGAATTTGTGCCTGTCCCAAGTACAGGCAAGGATCCGGGTGCAGCGTTCGTTGGCGGCAAAAGTGGATGCACACAGTCTTGTCCGGAGAAAACCGGAAACCATTACTTACCGCCCAGGTCTGGACTTTGTTAATTGCCAGCTGTAGCTGCTGCTCGCAGGTCTGCATGCGAGCTGCCCGAAAGCGCAGGCCGAAGTCATCGACAAACAATGACTGGGCAACAGCAGCTTGCTGAGCAATGGGGTTGATCCCTATAGCAAACAAGATGACACTAAGAACACCTCCCTAAGGCACACCATTCTCCAAGACAAAGGGGCGCGAAAGAGTCGCCCCGACACGAACGCGAAAAGAACGGCCTGAGAGGTAGGCAGAAAGCAACAGTGGCATGTGTCCCCTCAAGCCATAGTTATAGAGATTACGGAGAATCCCATAACGCCACGTCGTATCATACGCCTTCTCCAAGTCAAAGAAAACCTGAACCAGATGTTGACGCAGGCGAAAAGCCTCCCTCACATCCGATTCAAGGGCAACCAGATGATCGATGGTTGACCGAAACCGTCGAAAGCCGCACTGAGACGCAGCTAAGAATCCCCGTGATTCCAGCACCCAGACCAACCTCTCACCGACCATCCGTTCCATAAGTTTACAGACACAGCTAGTCAGAGCGATTGGGCCATAACTGGAAGGAGCAGTAGGGTCTTTGCCCAGTTTCACAATCGGGATGACCACTGCTGTCCTCCACGCTGCCGGAACACAGCCTTCTGCCCACACACGGTTGAACATCTCCAGCAAGAACTGCTGGGAGGCAAGAGGCAGATGTTTCAACACGGTCTCGGCACGGTCTTCCCCGAGATCTGGCGCACCTTCCGCCACACCTGCTGAGAAGGCGTGGAGCGCGTGATCGACGAAACATAAACTGCCCACGAAGCACGTCTAGCCTGACGGATGACAAACCTGGCACGGGCACGACAGCGCTCAAAGGCTACAAAGTTGTCAGCAGTTGGGCTGACTGTAAACGCACGCAACGCTCGCCGGCGGGCCTGAATGGCCTACCCGCAAGCAGGTGTCCACCACGGAACAGGAACCCGCCGCGGCTGAGTGGACGTACGCGGGATAGTAGCATGAGCAGCAGCAAGGACCACGTCAGCGAAATGAGTGGAAAGTTCATCCACATCAGAAAAGTCCTCAACCGCACGCTGAAATACAGCAGCCTCAGCAAAAGCTGACCATTCAGCACGTTTAAGCGCCCACCGGGCTGGCCTGGAAGCCACAGAACCCCTTTGTGTTGTGGACAACACAATGGGGAGGTGATCGCTTCCATGCAGATCGGCAGTGACACTCCAAGTGAAGTGAATTGGGATGGCCAGCGAGCAAAAGGCTAAGTCCACCGCTGACCAATTGTCCGTGGCCAGGTTACAGTGTGTCATGGCTCCATCGTTCAGGATGCAAACAGACCCCCTCTGCATCCACTCCTCAAGGATCCTCCCTTTGTTGTCTGTATGAGGTCCTCCCCACTGGACATGGTGACTGTTAAAGTCGCCCAGCAACAGAAAAGGGGCAGGAAGCTGGCGGACCAGGTCCTCCAGGTCACCAACCCCAAAGACCTCATCCGGTGGCAAATAAAGCGAACAGACAGTAATATCCAAATGGAAAGAAACACGAACTGCTACCGCCTGAAGCCTAGTGTGCAGAGGCACACTGGCATGCGGCTGAGAGTGTTGAACCAGCACTGCAACACCACCATGTGCACGTGGCTCAGGGTCAGCATCCAGACGGTAGACAGAATAACCTCGAACAACCAGATTATCTGACGCCTTAAAGCAGGTTTCCTGTAGACAGCAGCACAGAGGTCGCCAATGCGACAAAAGCAGCCGCAGCTCTTCGGCATGGGTCCGATAACTTTGGCAGTTCCACTGAACGATGGCATGCGCAGGCATTAGGGCGGGCTGAAGATTGAATCCTTCTTCTCAACTCCTCCTCTGGGCGATCCGAAAACATCCGAATCCTCACCCGAATCAAAAGATGGAGTGAGGTTCAGAACGAAATTGTCCTCGGAAGGAGGAAAAAGTTCCGGAGAATTGGAACAGGAAATCTCTCCCTGCTCCATGGGCAAAGTATCATCAAGATGTTGAGGGGACACAACGGACCCCTCAGCAAGCTGGCCGTTCAACGACCGTTTCACCTTATCTCCTGGTGACGACGTCCTCACGGGTGGTGTTGAGGCTTTGCCAGCAGGAGCCTTCTTCTTCAACGTTTTCTGTGGTTCACTCCGGGCAGGTGGAGGCTTAGCTGAAGCTTTAACCTGCCTGGGAACAGATGCAGCAGCAGAAACAGCAGCAGGAGCAGAAACAGCAGCAGGAGCAGAAGCACTTGCAGGCTGGGCAGATGTAGACGGCAAGGCAGCAACCGGGTCCGAAGGACCCAAAAGACCCTGCAGAGATGGATGTTGCAGAGTCAACAAAGTTATAAGCTTGCCCACCGTCGTGTCAAAGACCTGAGCTCAGCCCGTAAATCTGCCAAATCAGCAGACTCACTAACTGGGCCAGGCAATGGCGCACTGCACACCTGCGCAAAAGAACGTGTCATAGCCTGCGCCGATAGTTTGACTTTCTTTCGGGCCTCCGAGTAGGAAAGCCCGTCCTTCACCTTTAGTTCCTGCACTCGACGTTCCTCAACATAAACACGACAGTCCCGTGAAGAGGCTTGGTGCTGACCACCGCAGTTGACACACTGCTTCGGGCCAGCACAGTCAGCGCCCTCATGGGCTGCCTGAGCACAGGAAACACAGGTAGGCTTACCTTTACACGAGCCGCTGGTATGGCCGAAGCGTTGACAGCAGAAACACCGCATCGGATTCGGAACGTAACTCCTGACCTTCAAGCACAGGTAACCGGCAGTAATATGCTGCGGTGCAACTGGCGTATCAAAGGTCAGGAAAAAGGTGTCAGTTGGCTGGGCACCATTCTCGCCTTTCCGTGTCAAACGCCTCACAGCCGTAACACCCTGTGACTTGAGTTCGTCCAGGATGGCATCATCACTGAGTCCCCTCAAATCAAAGCATGTCACGACCCCCTTGCTGCTGTTCAAAGTACGATGCGGCTCGACATGCACTGGGCATGACCCCAGTGCACTCGCTTTCAAAAGCCTCTTCGCCTGACCATCGTCTGCAACTTCCACATGGTATCCCCCAGCACGGAGCCGAGAGACACTCTTCGGATCAGAACCACAGATCCCTTTCAGAGCTTTGTGAACAGCGAATGGACCGAGTTGTGTAACATCTCGGCCCTCGCCTGTCACCACCAGGAACTTCGGGACTTGGTCCCGATTCTTACTCAAGTCTGGTAACTGGGCACCAGGCCCAACCATCTCTGGTTCCCTCCTTTGGCGCTTGCTAGTGCGGCGAGGAGGGGAAGAATTTTGGGGGGAAGAAATTTTATCGGGGGGGGGGGGGGAAGTAGTCGCTATGTAGAGCAAAAAGAAGTCGCGGCGGTGCGCCCCCCAGAAAAGAAAACCCCGCGCGGCACTCGGGTGATGCAGGGCCGGAAGCCGCATATCCAGGGCCCTGCACCAGGAAGCTAACACCGCCGTCTATCTCGGTGAGGTGGCAGCCTAAGCATGCCGAGAGGCGAGGCCACCAAAGAAGCCGTACACACCACCTCCGTCGATAACCTAAACAGTTCGGGTCCGTGATGCAGATGGATACAGCACAAGCCACCTCCCCACATCGACAGGACCCGAAAAGTCATAGCCGATTGACCTTAGGCCGGCTCGCCCAGGCCACCCGTCCTCCGGAATAAGGAGCCAAAGCCCGAAAGCCAGGATCTCCACCTCCACGGATTACTAGGTTGCAGCACACGGCCAACATGCTGGGGGATGAGGATGAAAAGCCCAGTGGCCAGAACGGGCAAATTAGAATCAAACCCAAAAGGGGATTCAAACCACCAAACATCCTCTAAGCAGCCACCCCGGGCCCGGTTTGTCCGGATGTCCCTTCACCTCTTTCCGACTAGTGCTTGTGACGGGTTTTAAACCTGCCCGCCATACACACCGTAGGCGCACTCGCAAACCGTAGTGTTGAGGTTGCTAGTGTTCAAGACGGACTAAAAACCCTCCGCCATGCAGACCCTTGGCACACTAGCAGACCGTGATCTTGGGTTCCCTCTTAGTCGCCTTCTACGACACGCAGGGGTACGGTGGGCTTATTCTATCCCCAGCCCACAGGGGGGTTTTACGTTAATGTTACCAGTGAGAATGCTGATGAGGGGGGGGGGGGGATTGAGGCTTAATGGCGCGTCGACAACTTGGTCATTAGCGCCAACCTCAGTCACAGTGCAGTGGTCCGGGTTGCCACTGCACCACACATTACAGAGATGTTATTCAAACCCCTAACCTAAATCTTGTCATTCATCTGCACCTCCTGCAAAAATTGAAAAACCCCGGACAGGAGGACAGACTTATCGCCCAACTGACGCGCAATGTCATGCGGAAGATGGAAACGACGACGAACACCATCAAGATGGCGACAATCAACAAGTAAGTGCCGGACCGTAAGTGGCCGTCGACACCAAGAACAGTCAGGAGGGTCAACCCCCCGCAAAAGGAAACAGTGAGTAAGTCGGGTGTGACCAACTCGCAAACGGGCCAACACCACCTCCTCACGGCGACTGCGGCGACACGCCGAGTGCCACTCCTCGACAGTGCCTTTAACAGCTCGTAATTTATTGCCGTCCTGTCCATCCCACGAGGCTTGCCAAAAAGCGTGTAACCTCAGACGCAGAGTTGGAAAAGCGTCCGAGGGAACAAGGCTGAGATCCCTACCGAGAGGGCCAGAAAGGGCCCCTTTTGCTGCAGAATCCGCTTGCTCATTTCCACCTATCCCAACATGGCCCGGGATCCAGCAGAAAAGCACGGTTTTCCGCTGGCCAGGCAAGCGGGAAAGCAAAGCTTGGACACGTTGTGTCAAGGGGTTCCGAGGATTGTAAGTCGCCAAGGACTCCAGGGCACTCATGGAATCGCTAAAGATAATGAAATGCGTGCCCTGAAGGCCAAGGATCCATTCCACCGCCAAACCGAGAGCCAAAAGCTCTGCAGAAAACACAGAATAGCCTGATGGAAGGCGATGGGCAACCGTCACTCCCTTACAAACACAAGCACAAGCCACGCCAGCATCTGACTTTGACCCATCAGTAAACAGCCGCTGATAACCGGCATACTGAGAACACAGCCGCCGGAACTCCTGTAAGTACCTTGCAGGTAGGGTGGAATGCTGATGAGGACGCTATGCCATTTCAAAGGTTTGTACAAGCTATCAGGAAAAAGATCTCTCACACGAAAGTGTCCTTCAATGGCTGTCTCCAGAAGGACCAAGCAAGCTTGGTGCCACCAGCACTTTTGGCTGCTGTCAACATGCTCCTTTATGGGGAGGGGGGGAGGGGATTGAGGCTTAATGGCGCGTCGACAACTTGGTCATTAGCGCCAACCCCAGTCACAGTGCAGTGGTCCGGGTTGCCACTGCACCATACATTACAGTGATGTTATTCAAACCCCTAATCTAAATATTGTCATACATCTGTACCTGCTGCAAAAATTGAAAATCACCGGACAGGACAGACTTATCACCCAATTGACGCGCAATGTCATGCGGAAGATGGAAACGACGACGAACACCATCAAGATGGCGACAATCAACAACTAAGTGCCGGACCGTAAGTGGCCGTCGACTCCTTTATGGTGAAAGTTCTCTTGAGAATGCAAATAAGGAATCACAACCAGCCTTGACCATCACCCAGCTGATAATCTTCAACCAACATAATGAGGGAGTACCCAAGAGCGAGAATATTCGCACCATGAACCCTCCGCTACCACTTTACATTGGTTTATCAACATATTCTAGTACCCTTAGCAAGGCAATTGCAGAGGATGTACACAACCGGGGCATGTCAATATCACCAAATCGTGTATTGTAAATCACTCATGCATACTATCATTTAGTTAACAAACGTGGCAAAATCCGAAGGAGTCATCTGTCCCGCAAATCTCAGAGATGGCATATTTTCAGTGCCTATGACAACATAGATTACAATCACGATGCAACCTGTATCTTGTAACGACTTACGTATTAAACTTTAAAAAAAAAAGGTTGTTTGTTGAACTTGCACTAATATTTGACTTTGTTAACATAGAGTTAGAAAATGGATTAACGTACAGCATAGTATGTTTTCAAATCCATAAAAACAAGAAAACTATTAGGTGTAGATCAAATTTAAGGTAACCATCGTGTTCTACGATCCAAAAAAAAAAACAAGGGACAAGAGCTCTCACACAAACAAAATAAGTGATTTCAGATATTTTCCAAAAAGGTGCCCATTTTCCAATATGGCGGCAATTAACGTTTTGCATTATCCTAAACTTGAAATGTTACATATATGGTCATTTCTTCACAACGTTCATCCAAAGTATAATTCCCATGAACAAAATAAAGCTGCAAAAATGCTAAAAATGCAAATTCTCTTCAAAAAGTGCAGAATTCTTCGTAAAATAGGGCTGTACCACCTGTACTAATAATGAAGCAAAGTGAAACAACGAAATGATGAACATAAACAATGAAGCAACAAATTTCAACAGTCAAGAGTCTGAAAACTAGGAGTTACATCGTATAAAAAGCCCCAAAGGGTATTGATAGGAATAAGGAAATTTAGCTGCCACCAAATTTCTGGTATCAAGAGCGATTACTCTAGTATAGTTAGCCAACTGACAACCAGCAAGGTTTCAGTAAAACTAGAGTGGTCGCTATTGGGAAACATTTTTTGCTTTGATATTACAACTTTGAATGGCGAATACTTACAAGATTCGTTCACACCTTTAGGATTTTGGATAAGATATCACTTCTTATTTTTAAGCAATGAAGAAGCCAAGACACACAGACATAAATGCAAAAACGAGTGTTATTTCGATATTAGGCAATAGCAAGCAATATCTTCATCAGACAATGAACAACACAAATCTACATGTCACACCATTAAGAAATGTTGGAGATGGTCCTGTAAGTCCAGAAGATGCATTTTAAAGCTTGAAATTTAGATCGTTTTGTCATTGGCAAGAGCAAACATTACAACGCCTGGCCGGCTAGGTAATGCTTGTATGGTGTCTCTTCCACGTATTGTGGGTTTGCTTGTCTATTACGGAGCTCAGGTTATCTGCTAAAATCAGTAATACTCGGTGGTTGCAAATTGGGTGTGTAGCACTGCATGGATTTGTCTGTCGGAAGCTTTGAAGTGGTTGTGATTTGCCCGTGTCTCTCTTCACGCTTGTATGGTTTTGCACCCGTTTCTCGTCTTAACAGGTACAATGGAAAGATTATCAACCAGGCCACCCACTACCGCCTTATTACTTCAAGCAAAAGAGCACCCAATACTCTGGTAAATTTGTTGAACCAGCCTTAAAGAACCTCCTTCACAATCCCCATGCCTGCCAAAATGACCTGCAACTTCTCTCCCATTTACATGAACTCCAAACTACACCTGATGACCAATGGACCTCCTTCGATGTGACTAGTGTGTTCCCATCCATTACGCATGACCTTCTCATTTCTAAACTTACTGTTGCTCTCAACAATGAACCACAGGTGCTTGAACACCTAAAATGGTCCCCTCAACACTTTGTCAATATCTTCAATCTCATTTTGGAAACAACCTACACTTCGCACCAGCAACGGTTCTACCAACAGATTTGTGACGCACCTATGGGGGAGGGGGATTGAGGTTTAATGGCGTGTCGACAACTTGGTCATGAGCACCAACCTCAGTCACAGTGCAGTGGTCCGGGTAGCCACTGCACCTCACATTACAGAGGCTCCTATGGGTAACTGTCTTTCCACACTCTTCTGTGAACTTGTCCTTCAAGACGTTACCACCAAATTCGCAGGTAGCCTAAAGTTCTACACTAGATTCACTGATGACATCCTCACCCTGGGCGATCCTACTGCCCGACAACCAATCCACAACTTTCTCAACTGTCATTACTCATGCCTGAACTTCACTCATGAAGTCCAAAATGACAGAAGACAGATTAGCTTTTTAGACCTCACTCTTACCATTCTGCCAAATGGCAAAATTAAGACCAACCAATTCCGAAAGCCAAGCCAAACCACACGTACAATCCACTTTAGTTCAAAACTGCCGTGCTTAAAAATGAATTGCGCCGTGTTTCTCGACACACCTCCGATTGCACTGACCTGATTGATGAAATAAACTTCATTAGGTACAAGTTCCTAACGAATGGCTACCCATTACCAATTGTTGAACGTATTGACAGTATGGAGTGGGCACAAAAAGTCACCCCCAAATACGCCATGAGTAGTGGGAAAATACTATTATCGTCACGAACGGACGGACACCAAACCTCACCCCACGGGCCCTCACCCCCCGGGCCGCCCCCCCCCCCCGGGCCCCCCCACCCCCAGGCCCTCACCCCACGGGACCTCACCCCACGGGCCCCACCCACCGGGCCGTCGATCTGGACGAGGGTGTAAAAGAGCGTTTTGTCGATCTGGACGAGGGTTTTTTGTCACCCCCTCCCCACCACCCTCGAACCACTGAAACTTGTCGATCTGGTCGGGGGTGGGAAATAACATTTTATCGATCTGGATGAACGGTATTTTTTGGGT
Source organism: Lithobius niger (assembly GCA_023313725.1). Taxonomy (NCBI): domain Eukaryota; kingdom Metazoa; phylum Arthropoda; class Chilopoda; order Lithobiomorpha; family Lithobiidae; genus Lithobius; species Lithobius niger. The sequence goes on from JAHWFP010106477.1 coordinate 86,822, forward strand.
CCGGGGATTCCCCTTCTCACTTTGTGCTGATTGGTTGAAACTGAGAAACACCTTAGGGATTTCCCCTTTTGCTCTGTTCTGATTGGTTGAGACTGGGAAATGCCCCAAGGCCCGGGGATTCACCTTCTCACTTTGTGTTGATTGGTGGAAACTGGGAAATTCCATGGGGATTCTCTTTTTACCCTATCCAGATTGGTTGAGATAAACCTTTAAACATCATCAATCTGGATGAGGGTGGAAGAGCGAATATTTTTGATGATCTGGATGAGGGGTAAAGTGCCCTGCCCCCTGACTCGAACTTGTAGATGGTGAACTCTCCACGTAGCCCTGATCAGCTTCTTTACAATTTTTAATGCTAAGAGTGTCTGTTTAGAGGGAATATTATGCAGTTTCAGCACACATTTACTGCTAAGAGTGTCTTAATAGGGAATATTATGCAGTTTCGGCACACATTTACTGCTAAGAGTGTCTTTAGAGGGAATATTACGCACTTTCAGCACTTTATTCCTGCTAAGAGTGTCTTTAAAGTGAATATAATGCACTTTCAGCTAACATAAATACTAAGAATGTCTTTAGAGGGAATATTATGCACTTTCAGCACTTTTTGCTTCCAAGAATGTCTTTATAAGGAAAATTGTGCACTTTCAGCACTTTTTTACTGCAAAGTATGTCTTTAGAGGAACAAGTGTGCACTTTCAGCACTTTCTTATTGCCAAAAGTGTCTTCTGAGGGAAAATTGTGAACTTCCATCTACCTGTATCGGGGTAACCATTTAACTATGTGTGCGTTGTGCACTTAAACCCGCTTCCCACTCACTAAAACCCGGTGCTAATTTCCACATGCTGGATTTCATCCATCTGGATGGGGAGGGGGCACAATTCTTACTGCCAAGAGTATATTTACAGGGAAAATTGTGCACTTTCACATAACTTGGTTGGGTGTATAAAATCAATTTTTAACTGCTAAGAGTGTCTTCAGAGGCAAAATTCTGCACTTTCCTCTGTCTGTATGGTGGTGTAACCATGTAATTATGTGCACTTCCCCGTGCTGAAACCTGCTTCCCGCATGATGACCTTGAGGATGGACCGTCAGTGAACCTTTCGACTGCACGCTATAGATGCTACCAAATTATGTCAAGCGTGATACTTAGAAACCAGACAATATTCCCATCAGGATGTGTAAATTCTACCAAAACACGTGTCGATTCTGTGTAATTTGGTGGTAGCCCCCACCTTAGAATGTGTAATTTACCATCCGTACATTCCAAGTATATCTGGTTACCCAATGGTGCCACCACCCACAGACCGCTTTACAGGGCACCCGCTGCTCCTTCACAATGTCGTGATGTCAAAACGTGCAATAAACTAACGTAAATCGTAATGGGAACGTACAACATCAATAAAAACGTTTAGGTACGTTCCACGTTTGTGTTTGGATGTTCTTACCACGTTCCCCATTCACGTTTCCTACGCATTTTTTAAGGACGACACAATTAAACAGGTCTTAATCGTGTAATAAACGAATGTAAATCGTTACAGGAACCTACAACCTTCAATAAAAAAAACGTTTAAATACGTTCCGCATTTATGGTTTGATGTTCTCACCTCGTTCTGGTTCACGTTTGAATATTGCCTACTCGTACGTTTGTACCAACCCACAGCTCACTTGTTAAACATGTCATAAAACATATAATAACCTAATGTGAATCGTGACGGGAACATACAAACATCAATAAAAAACGCTTAGACACGTTCCTAGTTTATGTTTGGATGTTCTCACATTCACGTTTGAATATTACCTACCCATTCTTTGGAAATGACGTGAAAAAATGCTTTTTTTATAAAACTTTTATTGATAGGATACAAAACTATGCCATTTTAAATCCATTCAGCCCGTCAAAACTCCAATCTGGGTTAGGTTGTGCTGTGCATTACTTTTTTCAACTTCGCTTATAATTTCCCTCTCCTGTAACTCAGACAGAATTTCCAGAATTACCTCTTCAGACACGTCTTCTCCTCTCAATGATGCTGCGCATAAGAGTCTCAATCTATCCACCAACTGATTCAGATCAGTGTTATCTTTGTCATTTGTCCCTGATTCATCCAACCCCGATTCATCCGACCGGAGATTCTTCAGACCCTGATTCATCTGACTCCGATTCGCTTGACCTTGATTCATCCGACCACGATTCATTTGACCCCGATTCGTTGTAATCTTCTTCAGACTGTTTCATCGGATACAGCAGGCTCTTTCGGTAGGCCCGAACCACTTTTCTCCTTCTTCATATTCTCCCAAATTGGTTTGATAATGCGTACGTACTTGTTACCACGGTTTGATTTTGGCTTTCCAGAGGTGGGATCGTTGTTGCGGTATATGACATTATTATCTTTCAGAATGGAGGCATATGAAGCCAAAACGTCAGGGTCATATATATCATACTGTAAATCCTTTTGGGTTAGCAAACTCCACAGCTGATTCCGTCCTTGGTACCGTTTTCTTCCCAACACTACATCATTTTCACGGTTTTATTCCCAATCGTGAGATCTCCAGAGTCCATGTTATACCGTAATCCGAACACGTCGTCATTCTCTTTTGGTGTTTTGAAAAATTTATGTAAATAATACTTGGGCATCACACCTAACTTTTGACTCCGCAAAAGAGCATCCAAAGAACGAAGTGAGCCCCTTGGAGGAAGTTCAAGAGGACTCGATGTTGCTGGTGTATAGAATGGGCCTGGTGAGGTGATGTAGATGGTCTTGAGCTATGCACTAGTCTCATGGTGGGAGTACAGGTGTTGATTGAAATTTTTATTGGTTCCGAACCCCCAGGCATGCTGGTAACATGCACCGGTTTGTTCATGCTCATCATCACTGTCCTCCTCGAATTTCCATTTTTAACCTTGGGTTCATCATCATCTTTCACCTTCTTAATCTTCTCGATGGATCTTGCAATACTTTTTAACAGTTCAATAATGGGTTTATACAATTCTTGCAAATATTCACCTTTGGATTGATTATCGTTTTTCACTGACGCAAACTTTTTTTGTCAGTTTGTTTCTAAGATCATCGCGCATACATTTATTCTCCATTTTTATCCTACATTAATAACCTGGGATCCTCTTTTTTATACATTCAAGGGGAAGGGAACTTGTTTTCAGCATGTGCGAAGCGGGTTTCATCATGCAGGAAGTGGGTTTCAGCATGCGGGTTTCTGCACGGGGAAGCGCACATAATTACATGGTTACACCCCCATACAGACAGAGGAAAGTGCAGAATTTTGCCTCTAAAGACATTCTTAGCAGTTAAAAATTCATTTTATACACCCAACCAAGTTATGTGAAAGTGCACAATTTTCCCTGTAAATATACTCTTAGCAGTAAGAATTGTGCCCCCTCCCCATCCAGATGGATGAAATCCAGCATGTGGAAATTAGGCACCACAGTGAGTGGGAAGCGGGTTTATGTGCACAACGCACACATAGTTAAATGGTTACCCCAATACGGGTAGATGGAAGTGGGGTGGGGGGGGGGGATTGAGGCTTAATGGCGCGTCGACAACTTGGTCATTAGCGCCAACCTCAGTCACAGTGCAGTGGTCCGGGTTGCCACTGCACCACACATTACAGAGATGGAAGTGCACAATTTTCCCTCAGAAGACACTTTTGGCAGTAAGAAAGTGCTGAAAGTGCACACTTGTTCCTCTAAAGACATTCTTTGCAGTAAAAAAGTGCTGAAAGTGCATAATATTTCCTCTAAAGACATTCTTAGCAGTTAATGTTAGCTGAAAGTGCATAATATTCCCTCTAAAGACACTCTCAGTAGTAAATGTGTGCTGAAAGTGCATAATATTTCCTCTAAAGACATTCTTAGCAGTTAATGTTAGCTGAAAGTGCATAATATTCCCTATTAAGACACTCTTAGCAGTAAATGTGTGCTGAAAGTGCATAATATTCCCTCTAAACAGACACTATTAGCAGTAAAAATTGTAAAGGAGCTGATCAGGGCTACGTGGAGAGTTCACCATCTACAAGTTCGAGTCAGGGGGCAGGGCACTTTACCCCTCATCCAGATCATCAAAAATATTCGCTCTCCCACCCTCATCAAGATCGATGATGTTTAAAGGTTTATCTCAACCAATCTGAACAGGGTAAAAAGAGAATTCCCATGGAATTTCCCAGTTTCCACCAATTAACACAAAGCGAGAAGGGGAATCCCCGGGCCTTGGAGCATTTCCCAGTCTCAACCAATCAGAACAGAGCAAAAGGGGAAATCCCCAAGGTGTTTCCCAGTTTCAACCAATCAGCACAAAGTGAGAAGGAGAATCCCCGGACCCAAAAAATACCGTTCGTCCAGATCGATAAAATGTTATTTCCCCCCCCCGTCCACATCGCCACGCTGCGGGGGGTGGCGGGGGGGGGGGGGGGGTGAGGGCCCGTGGGGTGAGGTTTGGTGTCCGTCCGTGACGGATAATAGTATTTTCCCACTACTGCCATGCATCCCTCGTCCATCTTTATGCCCTTTGTCAAGCCGGTTATTGAGGCCCTTAAACCCGTTGCACAAACTGAGAAGGTGATTCTCACTGCTACCAGGACAAAACCATCAAGCAACATTTAACTAAATCTTCCACCTGCAATCAAGTCCAGGCGTTGAACGTCGTTTATGAAATTTCCTGCACTAGCTGTAGTCAAAGCTACATCGGCGCTACCAAAGACATGAAACAGCTACTAGCTAACCACCATTCCGACCTCAAACACAATAAGGCTAATAGTTCCCTCGTCCAACTTAAACACCAAACAAAACATCTCCCTAACTTCCAAGGAATCAACATCATCCACTACAACAACTTCCACAGAGTCCATATATTTAAAACAAGGACCACCTTTTCAACCATATACAACCCACGTCACAAGTCATGGTACATTGGACCAGGAACCTTAAACCATATCCCTAACGTTTGCCAACACTCACTGGCGGCCTTTTAAGTTTCTACCTTTCCACGTATTCGGGACTGATGTCCTTGGCTCCCGAACCCCTTCCTTGAAATCTCACGCTATCACAGCAGCAAGCCACAACAGCCAAGTAAACAATAATTTCTCGCTGTCAAGTTCTCCCATGCTTCCAGAACGACGTCCTACTCCCCTTTCTTTCATTCTAATCAAATTTGAGCCTTGATAATGTTTCGATTATATGGTACCTGTTAAGACGAGAAACGGGTGCAAAACCATACAAGCGCGAAGAGAGACACTGGCAAATCACAACCACTTCAAAGCTTCCGACTGACAAATCCATGCATTGCTTCACACCCAATTCGCAACCACCGAGTCCACTGATTTTAGCAGATAACCCCTGAGCTCCATAATAGACAAGCAAACCCACAATACGTGGAAGAGAAACCATACAAGCGTTACCTAGCCGGCCAGGCATTTTAATGTTTGCTCTTGCCAGTGACAATAACGATCTAAATGTCAAGCTTTAAAATGCATTTCCTGGACTTACAGGACCATCTCCAACATTTCTTAATGGTGTGACATGTAGATTTGTGTTGTTCATTGTCTGATGAAGATATTGCTTGCTATTGCCTAATATCGAAATATCACTCGTTTTTGCATTTATGTCTGTGCGTCTTGGCTTCTTCATTGCTTGTTTGTAAATCGCACACCCCCTACACTTCGTATTTTTCTTAATTTAGTTTATTTGCCTTTGTCATTGTTTATCTATTGGGGGGGGGGGTGAGGCTTAATGGCGCGTCGACAGCTTGGTCATTAGCGCCAACCCCAGTCACAGTACAGTGGTCCGGGATTGTTTATCTATTGGCTCACTATACTGGTTAAGTGATATTTTAAAGAAGAAAATCTTGCATTTTTAACAGAGCAAATGCAATAATGGCACATTCACCGCACAGCAATCATTTAACGCTGCGAAACATATATTACGGTTGTAAATCAGAAAAGATAAGTTTCCAACTGCTGCAAATTACATGTAGATTTGTGTTGTTCATTGTCTGATGAAGATATTGCTTGCTATTGCCTAATATCGAAATATCACTCGTTTTTGCATTTATGTCTGTGCGTCTTGGCTTCTTCATTGCTTGTTTGTAAATCGCACACCCCCTACACTTCGTAATTTCTTAATTTAGTTTATTTGCCTTTGTCATTGTTTATCTATTGGGGGGGGGGGTGAGGCTTAATGGCGCGTCGACAGCTTGGTCATTAGCGCCAACCCCAGTCACAGTACAGTGGTCCGGGATTGTTTATCTATTGGCTCACTATACTGGTTAAGTGATATTTTAAAGAAGAAAATCTTGCATTTTTAACAGAGCAAATGCAATAATGGCACATTCACCGCACAGCAATCATTTAACGCTGCGAAACATATATTACGGTTGTAAATCAGAAAAGATAAGTTTCCAACTGCTGCAAATTACAGCGGCTGCCATCAAATACAAAAAAATCGCGTATTTTAAGGCCAAGGAATCCGCTTTTACATCATTCGCTTGAGAAAAGACACTAATGTTTTTACCTCCATTTATCTCCAGTGCCCCTTGCAGCTAGGTACACGACTGGCTCCAAACGCCACATTCACCGCACACCAGTCCCTTACGCTGCAAAACATATATTAAGGTTGTAAATCAGAAAAAGAGAGATTCCAATTGCTGAAAATTACAGCAGCTGCCAACAAATAAAAAAAATCGCGCATTTTTAAGCCTAAGCAATCCGCTGTCACATCATTCGCTTGAGAAAGAACACTAATGTTTTTACCTCCGTTTATCTCCAGTGCCCCTTGCAGCTAGTTACACGACTGGGTCCAAATGCCAGCTCCGCAGTGAATGTAGCGTTATTGCAAACGGCTCTGTTGACATCTTAAAAGTTTTTGGCATTTTTTTTTAAATGGCTAATTTTGCCAAATCCAATTTACTTACTAGGATCTTCGCGAAATTTTCGCACTTGTTCGTGAGTCATGTTACGAAGTAGGCCATGAGAAAGATTCCGGACGCATTTTTGACGCAAACTTCCCATGTACATTTGCATCCCCAGCAAAGCCAACACACACAATGTGAAAAACGTGAGAATGACAACATCCCACAAGTTTTGAGCACAATACATTACCGCTGATACTATGATTTTCATATCTGGTAGAGAAAAAAAAAAACAACAAGGTTATCATGTAATGAATAATTGATTTCCGTCAGAAATTTAACAGGGGAAAAAATGAGATCTATTATTCCCTCGAAAAATATTAACTCAGATAAATTAAGAGGAACGATGACACTTGTTTACACCTGTGTGCTACTCATCGTACTAGTTTTATCAAAAAATGGCGCCTTTAAATTCCTGCACGATTTTGACGTGATGGGTCACAAGCGCATCACTAACTAAACCTAATAATGTGTGGCTCAAAAAAGACCAGTACTCTCAAATACGGGTATTCTACTCTCAAAGAAGTTTACGAAGCTTCTTCGTGCTGCGTGCGGTGCTAGCATACATAGTGGCAATTGGTGTAGTGGAGAAGGGGGGGGGGGGGAAAGGATTTGAGGCTTAATGGCACGTCGACAGCAAGGCCATTAGCGCCAACTTCAGTCATATTTGCGATCAGGGGTGGTGGCGATATGAGTCATAATGGCAGTCGTTGCAAGTTAATGCGTTATTAAAGAAGAGTTGCTTGTATCGTAAAATTGACGCAAATACCATACTCTAAAAATGAATAGGTATTGAAATTTTTTTTCAAACTTCAACAAACCATTTTAAAATATTTGACTGGAACCGTGCTTGTTGTTCGTGAGACTTGACTGGTCCGCCTAAATTTCCATTCTGACGTAAACTCCCATTACAGACACGTGTATTGTAATGGAAGCTTAAGCTCGTACAACGGCTTTATGGTTAGATGTATTTAATTAATTTCTGTACTTCCTCGGTAAATAATAGGATTCGTTAAGTAAATTAAAAACGAAGCATTCGTCAGTCAAATCAACCACACAAAAATTACTTAAGAATTCAGTAATCCGTATACCTATTGGGGCTTTGAGAAGCGCCCAAAAATTTTTGAGTTTACCCATTCACTCCGTTAGATGGCAGTGAGGTTTGAGCTTTCCTGTCTTTTTCAATACCAGATCTAGTCCCAACAAAATTTTAAAATGGAAGTAAATATTAAAATACAGTATGAAATGGCAGATACTACTGCCGGTACAAAATATCCTGGTAGCAAACACTTAAAAATGCAGCTACCAATAATAATTGATTAATTTCTTATAAACATGCTTACCAGGTAAAATACTAACAGTTTTTAAAGCTCTCAACACTCGAACAGCTCGCAAGCTTGACATATCGAGTGCAACTGGTATGTACCTGTTGAAAAATAAAAACTAGTTAACTGTTGACATGTATCCAAAATATGTAGGCACACTTACAACATCAGTTATTCTTGTAAAAATATCGTTCAGTATAATAACATATCGTTCAGCATAATAACACGTTGAAAAAACTTTACTAAACTTGGGAAGTTTAACGTAACTTAGCACACTGAAAAGTTGTGCTATATGAAATACATCTTTAGCAAGGAAACCAGGGCTTGAACTGGAAAATATTTTAATTAAAAAAGTCGAAACGTTGTGCTTTGAAATACATTTTAGCAAAGAAACTGGTATTAAAACTTTAAAATATTCTTGTGCAGAATGCTGAATAAAGCTGGGATCGTGGAACTTAAGTTTTTATAAAGAAAACAGCAATTATGTAGTTTAACCGAACCACTCCAAATCACTCATTTTTTTTTTTTAATAACCCACGGAGATCATCATCCTCTCCCCACATCACATTAAAAAACCGGGGGGGGGGGGAGAGTGTTTTAAGGTGTAAAAAAAACCATTGAAAACACGCAAAACGATAGTTGCTATTTCGCAGGAGACAGAGCAGCAAGAAAACCTAATTTGCATCGCAATGAACGGAAACGGAAATGATATTTCTTCCTCATTTCTTTTCAAATTACGTGCCTCGCTCGCGCTGCTGCACTCGCTGCGGCTAATGACATAACATCAGAAACCGCGACCAAACTCCTTTCCCTTAAATTGAAGAAGCGCCGGCAACGCAAGCAAGGCAGCATAATTTGGAACTTTACTTTCCGTTGTCTCAAAGTCAACTTTTCATACTACTCTGTATCCCGGAACATGGCCGCCGCTTCAACACGACCAGGCCGACCGTTTTACGCGATTTAGAAACGTTTTAGGAGAACTAAAAACGTGTTTGGAGAACTAAAAAAAAAAACATTTCCCACCATTTTTATAACGTGAAATGAGAAAAGGATGAAGAACTACGTCAGTAACTACCAAAATTGAGTGATTTGGAGTGTTGTTCGGTTAAACTCCATAAATACCTAGAAAACAATGTTATTTTATACGGAAGCTAAAAAGTTGTATACAGTGCAATACACTGCAGGAAGGAAACCAGTGTTTGTGCTAGAAAATATTCTAATTAAGAAAACAGAAAAGTTATTTGATATAAATATTAACAAACGAAACCAATGTTCTAACTAGAATTATCTACATCATTAAAGACGTATGATGTTTGTGTTTGTTTGTTTGTACCTCTACCCCTCTGGAACCGAAGCACCTACAAACATGGGAGTAGGACCAAACGAAAGATAATTAAATTGCGCTCATATAGGCCTATTTTCATTGTTGTAACTTGATATTATGGCCCTCAAAAACGCGAAAAACCCTGAAAAAATAACGTCAAAGTTTTTTTTTTTAAACCCTCATGACGTTTGTTCATGACTTCATAGTTTGTTCATGAAAACCTCCTCGAGTGAAGAGAGATGATCTAGAGATGAGATGATGAATGATATAGATGAAATGTGAGCAATAATTACAATTAGTTTGCGTCGAAATAATCAGCACATGATTTTGCGATGGTCTTGGAATCAAAGAAATTATTGGAAGCATGGATCGATGCGCACGTAGCTCTGGGATGGCCAGACTGTTGGAATGATTTATGGTTACCATTTGTTTATGCAGTGAAACCTTACGAAAAACGCGTACTGCACTCGACCATTTTCTTGATCGTTTTAGACGTGGAATGTCTGTCAGCAGCACAAGAGTTGCAGCATGAAAGCTCCTCGAGCGTAGCGAGACGACGCGGAATGAGCGAGCGACTCTGCCAATTTCTTTAAAATATGTATTTCATTTTGCTGTGTTTGTTGGGTGACCGAATTGTAATACGTTGGTACTTACTCTACACATAAGACAGTAAAATCGATCCAGTTCCATCGATCTCTCAGATATGTGAAACGATCGACAATAAATCCTTGAGATATAACTTTAACACCAAATTCAAACGTATAAACAGCTGTAAATAAGGACCTGAAACGAAATGTAACAAGATGCAGTGATACATTGCAGTAAGAATTCTGTTATAGAACAGGGAGTGGGAAATTACAGGTGGGAAGAAGTGTTAACAAAAAAGAATAAGCATAGGCTGATCATGTACAGATATACTAACCGTAATATGAATTAAAAAGAATAATAATAGTGATTGTTCTATTCGCCAGGTTAGGTTTAAAACGAAGCAGACACTTGGGATTTACAAACTGACGTCTGGAGAGCACAAATCACACAAACAAAACCTATTCTTTTCTTTCGTTAGAAATTATTCGGGTCTGTAGGGCTAAGAAGAGATATGCTGAATTGGCTGAATTTAATATGAATTGGCTTATTAAACTGGTTAGAAATTATTCGGTTCTGTAGGTCTACAAAGAGATATGTTGAATTGGCTTATAAAACTGGTTAGTAACTACTAGGACAGCCCCGTATATGGCCGTTTTTTTATAGCATTTTTGTTACTTCCAGTTTACATGAAAATACTTAATTTCCCGTTAACAGTCGCCAACGCTTTCATTAGATTGTCGCCAGATTACCCAGATTCCCACCCCTAATTCTATTGAAGTCATAGTGGGAATCAAGATAATTCTTTCGTTTGTTGAGCATTGTTGTGATTTCACATTTGCATTAAAATACTGTGATTTCCCATTAGCCGTCTCCCAAGCTTTCATTAGATTTAGTTAGATCAGGATTAAGAGACAAAGAGGCCTAGATCCCGTTTGCATGAAAATATTGTGACGTCATCATACTGTGTCTCTTTGTTGAAAACACAGTTCGAATGATTCCTTATACAGACAATTCCATCATTCCATCATACAGGCAATTCCGTTTGATATCGATACAAACAAACAAAAGAAAAAAAGATTATAGAGATTCCTACTGTGTACGCACGAACAATAGAAATAAGAATTAAGAGTGGGAATCTCGGTAATCTGGCGACACACAAACAAACAAATATTATTACCTTAGTTATATATATTCGGCTCTGTAGGTCTATGAAGAGATATGCTGAATTGGCTTATTAAACTGGTTAGTAACTATTGGGTTCTGTAGGTCTACAGAGAGATATGCTGAATTGGCTGATTAAACTGGTTAGTAACTATTCGGTTCTGTAGGTCTACAAAGAGATATGCTGAATTGGCTTATTAAACTGGTTAGAAATTATTCGGTTCTGTAGGTCTACGAAGAGATATGCTGAATTGGCATATTACACTGGTTAGTAACTATTCGGTTCTGTAGGTCTACAAAGAGTAGGGTTAAAGTTGGTTTTGAAGACTAGATTGTATCAGTTCGGCTGCGTTAGTATGCAAAAAGAATTGCTGAAAAAAAGAGATAAATTTTTCTAAAAATTTCTAAGCGGGCCAAGTGCAGCCGGTCTCAGTAATGGTTGGTGTTATTGTGCAGATGGTCTCAATAATTTCGAAATGTCACTTTACACGAGACAGTGAGTTTGAGAGTATTACGGTGCAGTTTGTACGTGGTGCAGTTTGTGATCCATGTGTAAAAGAAGTATTTTGTTCTCACTCTGATGCTTCAACATTGGCGTTTCTTCTTACGGCCATTAAAAGGCAGTTGAACAGAATGACACATAACATGGCCTTGCGAAAATATGGGTGAAGGTAGATGTAGATTGCCACCCGGCGAATTTGATTAAATGGGCTGAATAACCACAAACTTTTGTTAGCACTGAAACGGAATATTTCTTTATCCTTATTGATGGCCACGAAAGTCTGAAACAAAACCAAGAATGTATTTTTTTTTAGTAAAAAAAAGCATGTTTATGTTTAGCAAACTATTTTACAGTCCATAGAACATTCCATGCCCTTTGTTTGCTCTCCTATAGATTTTGCGTATTCTTGCTCATTTATACCCGTAATTTTTGCCCTATTTTGATATCATTTTAATTTGGTCAGTGACTTTATGTGAATTTTTAGCTATAAAATTTCACAAAAATTGTATCAGCCGTTCTGCAGTTCATTTCTGCGTGTGGACAGACGGAAATGCATACGGACAGAACGACCTGAGAAGTGCTTATTGTTTTGTGAAATGAGCCGAAAAAATTACTATTCCCGTACGTCTTGGCCCTGTCACATACAAATCTATGCAGGTGGTACATGACAACACTTGAGGTCAAATAACTTCATCTGGTAAAAACACCGAATACGCAAAGAACAGTGGTTGAAACAATGAATGCATAAAAACAGTGGTAAAACATGAAAACATAAATAATAATGAAGACTAGGGTAGGTTAAGTAGGTAGTGCCGCTCTTTCTCTCACAACGGTAAACATTTTGGAACAAAGATGTACCTGCTTTCAACGATTTACCGCCAGAGGGTGCTGTCCTGAAGTAACGGGAAGCGCAAAGCATCATGGGGATCAAAACTATTTAGCGTCACTAAAACAAATTGATCACGATAAGAATACAAAACTAATCGGCTTAAAATATATCGTAATTCAGATTAGGACATTAAAATAATTTAAAGAAAGATCAGAACTTTCTGATCAAGTTTTATTTTTAAAAACCAACATTCAATTTTAAAACGGTTTGTCGTTACGAGTGGAGCTAATTATCACATACGGTTTTGTGTTCGGAGAACGTTCGAGTAGCGTCCTCATCGGCCGTTAAGGCTGAAGCTTCTTCCGTGGTTTACGCTTAGTGTAACGAACTGTATACAGTTTGAATCGAACACAGAATAGGTTCTTCCAACTTCGGATGTTTGCCCACGCACGAGTATTTCGTCTGTTTCCGCGGGTATTGTCGCTATTACCATGGTTACCATGGCAACGTTGCCGCCATGTTTTATTTCAAGTTTCGCCTCCTACCCGGACCAGACAAGTGCTGCCTTCTGGTGCCGTTGGGTGGAAGCAGGTCTTTTTTTATCCCCCGTTTTCAGAAAAGCGTCACTACCTACTTAATCTACCCTGATGGAGACATTGAATACATAAATAGTAGTGGTAACAAACAATGACAAATAAATAACAGTGTAATAACAATGGCGACATAAATAACAAATGTAGCAACAATGAATACATAAAGAACAAAGAAAAATACAACAAATAATAAAAAATAGTGCAAAAACAATGAAAACATAATATTAGTGGCAACAACAATGAACACATACAATGGTAATAAGTAATGCATAATAAACACTAGTAACAATAAATACACTAGTGAATAATAATGGAGACAACGAATACATGAATAGTAATGGTAACAAACAATGACAACATAAATGACAGTGTAACAACAGTGGTAACATAAATAACAAATGTATCAACAATAAATACACAAAGGACAATGGTAAAAACAACGAATAATAAAAAATAGTGCAAAAACAATGGTAATAATGAATGCATAAAGATCACTAGTAACAACAATAACTACTCAACAATGGCAAAAACAATGAATACTGAAAATGGTTAACACGACGAAAACGAAAATAACAGTAGAACCTGAATACATAAAATAACAGTGCTAACAACAATGACAACATAAAGAATAAAACCACCATTCTGCAAAAATGTGTCAAGCCACATAAATATATTATTGAGATAACGAGGATTAATGTTCTTTATTCATTAAAAAATACAGAGTTGTAGTAGCATTACTGTTCTTCTATATAAAAGCAAACAGTAATGCTACTACAACACTGTATTTTTTAATGAATAAGAACATTAACACTCGTTATCTCAAAAATATGTTTATGTGGCTTGAAACATTTTGGCAGAACGGTGTCCATAATGTTAATAACACTGAATACATATTCAATAATAATAAGGAACAATGACTGCAAGAAAACTGTGGGGGGGGGGGGGATTGAGGCTTAATGGCGCGTCGACAGCTGGGTCATTAGCGCCAACCTCAGTAACAGTGCAGTGGTCCGGGAAAACTGTGTGTGGTAAAACCATGAAAACATAAGTAATTGTGGTAACTAATGAATATATAAAGAGTAGTGGTGAAAAATAATACACATGTAAAAAGTACTTCGACAACTAGGGCTTGGCATGGTATTTACCGGTGCTGGTTTTTGCCAGATATTTATCTGGTTTTTACTACCTCAGAAAAAAAACTAGATATTCCTTGTGCAGGCATTTTCAATTAAATATGCTCATTACGTAAGCTACTATCATATTGTACCTGTATCAGTGTTATGTAGCAGAGGGCGCAACCTAAATCCAATTCAAAACGAGAAGATCAAAATTTATTTGATACGCAAAGTTCATGCAGAATGTGAGCGTGTACATACGGCCTGTTTCCCGGTCGCGGACTACATCAGCTTTGGACTAGGATAGGTGAGAACTACATAGTCTGCAGACTTCGTAAAATAGTCCACAGCTCCGAAATGCGTTTCCCGGTTGAAGATTAATTGAGGACTAGCTAGGTTTTACCTAAGTCGTTAGGTGTTACCTAAGAGGGTACCAAACGATACGTGCAAGGTGCACACCACGCCAAGATGAGTAAGGCATCCACAGATCGCAAGTGGTGTGCAGCTCATTTTACTCCATTCGAGCGCACCGTACTGAAACAGCTCACTGGGCACATCCAGTAATAGAGAGTAAGCAAAAGGACTTAGCGACAAAAACAAAAGTACGATGCGTGCTACGCCATTGAGCTCAACTTCACGAAGAGAAAGACGTCACGAAGCTCTGTCGGAAGGAGCTACGTTGTGTGGATGCACAGTAGCGTCGTAACCATACCCCCCCCCCCGGGCAAAACCATACCCCCCTTATATCTTCCTAGCTGTCGAGATGCCAAAAGCATCAATACCCACCTCCCCTTTCATCACCTGTCGTCTCGAATCCAGAGATGCTCAGGTCAAAATTGCACACTCTTGACCATAATACCCACGACACCATTTCACTGCATGCAGGCTATGCGTCCTCCCAACCCTATCTGGGCGTATACGCTCAATAGTAGTGTTAATGCGTAACGTTACTCAAAGCCTACCACGCGATATCCACATCGAAGATTGTCGTACCAATACTACCAAGAGTGGATGAGCTGCGTGCGGGGGAAAAGGGAGGTGTCCCCGTCCTGCTGGCCAGTGGCGTACACAGGAGGGAAGAAGGGGCGGCATTGCCCCTTTCCTTTTTGGAAAAAAAAGCCCTATTTTGGTCTTCTGAACCGATAAACGTCAGTGAAAGGGCCTAGAGGCCTAAACAGGGCAAAAAGACGGCCAGGAAAGCGGCAGAAAAGGGTAAAAAATAAAGACTGACGACTAAAAATAGTCCCCAGAAAAAAAAATCTTAGCGTGCCCTTTTACAAAAGTTGCCCCTGCCCTCTCCGTGGGCTGTGTACACTATTGCTGCTGGAAGTGTTGAGTAGTGTTGTAAAAGGTAAAATAAAATTGCCACCTGACTGGTGAAGCTCCACAATGACATAAAGACCACGAGAATTTTTATATTTCGGCCAAAATCTTGGCCTTGTTCACAAAAACGATGATGTGAACACAACTAAGGCGAGCTTAAGCTCAGATGCAGGCAACAACACCCTTCATTGTTGCCAACATGGTGGGTGTTGTTGCCTGTGTCTGAGCTTAAACTCGTTTATTTGTGTTTACAATAATGTTTTTGTGAACAAGGGTAAGATTTTCGCCGAGATATAAAAATTCTCGTGGTTTTTATGTCATTCTGGGACCTCACCAGTCAGGTGGAACTTTTATCATGCCTTTTGCATCACCTACAAAGTAACCATTTGCAGGGATGTGCTGTATTTTTGACAAACAAACTGCTGTTAAGTTCCGTAACCCCACACAGTACAAAAATATATCAAGGAGTTTTGCTAGACGTCCACCTGGGAAATTTGAGAGCGCGTAGTATATTTGTAACATCTTGCTAGCCACCTCATCTCCCTCTTATACCCACTAAATCTGTTTGTGCATACAAAACCGGCCCCGGAAATCACTGTCATCATATGTTGTAGGATGACACCTGCCTGCAGGTTGGGCTCGAATCCGATACATATAATGCTGATGTTCTTTGATGAACTCTAGATAGTCCATAATTGTAGTTAGTCCACAGCTGATCCTGCCCCAGCAGAAGACTAGGTTGGTCCGCAACTTAGGTCGGAACTAAGTCTAGTCCTTTACCCGGAAACCCGTTGACAGATAGTTCCCACCTTTCTTTGGTGATAGGTGAGAACTAGGGATAGTCTGCGAGCGGGAAACAGTGTCTGTTTTAGTAGTTTCGCTATTCTATAGAGCAGCGTGATGTGACGTCATATTGGCTACAAGAGAGATAGCTGCAAGGGGCACTAGATTAAAATGGAGGGTTAAACAACGGCACTTCTAGTCAAGGCAGTGCTTTGAGAGCGGATTTCATGGGCTTAAAAAAACGTTTTCTCCAATCCCTTATGCTGCTAGGTTGTAATCGGAAAAGAAAAGATTTCACTTGCTTAAAAATGTCAGCAACTGCCAACAAATGGACAAAAATCGCGCGTTTTAGGCCTAAGAAATCCACTCTAACAGCATTGGATTCAGTAATGCGGCCCTTCTTTTCCCCCTCCAGTGACCCTTGCAGCTATCCCAGTTACTGGCTCCAGCATATAGTTATATACAATAATACTACGTTGTATCACTGCCTTATTACATGAAGTGTAAATTGTTTTGGTTTCAAACAGAATTACTAACCAGTACTGTTAGAGGGAAGTTAGCCACATCAACCAAAGTTTTGAAAATAGGATGTAGTTTATTTTTTTGGTAACAACGAGACTTGTTCTGAGCTTCACTCCTTGTAAATCTCAAGTCTTAATCCTTATTTTAACCTCTCAGAGGCAAAAAGAATTATTCGTAAAGTTGTGTCGATTATACGCAATTTAACACGTTTTTTACATTTTATTAAATTTCCTTTCTGATAATCAGATGATCCTAAAGTAGCTGCCATCGTGTGTGTTTCTATGTAAATAGAACATTTTGCCGGCCCCTTGAATTCATGTAATCCACTATTGCCCTGAATATGCGTATTGCGTGCTCATTAAATCTGAAACCCTATATGTAACCCAATGATGCAGCACAGAAAAGTTATGTACACAGTCAAGAATGAAAAAAAAAGCCCAAAACGACTGATGTAAGAAACAATAGTAACTTCAAAAGTACCATTCCCTGAAAGTCGGCGGACACGGTGGGGCAAGGTATCCTGACGGTTGGCGTGGCCGTCTTATGTGCCAGTGGGTCCGGGTTCGAGTCCGGCCTCAGCCACCCCTGGCTTTTGGGGAAGAGAAGGGTCCTGTGATGTCTCATAGTCACATCAATTGTGGCATGTAAAAGATCCTAGGGATTTACGGTACGATTTACCTAGCAAAATTGTCCCTCTCCTTTTGGCGCTATGGCTAACGCTGGGTGCGCGTCAAACAGCAACAGTAGGTGGGCACGAAGTATTACTCGGAATAGGATAACAACTGGTGCCATGTGGTTAATCAGAAATTATTCAGGCCTTATCAGGCACTTAACTCTGATGCAGACATGATTTTTCGCAATGGAAACACATTTCCCATATATTTTATACGATTTTTGCTAATAAGGAACTTACTAAAATCTTTAGACTGGCTCTTTCATAAAAGAACCCCCCCCCCCCACCCCAATCCCCATGTTGCAGACGGTGCATCAGAATTTCCGGGGAGGGGATTGAGGCTTAATGGCGCGTCGACAACTTGGTCATTAGCGCCAACCTCAGTCACAGTGCAGTGGTCCGGGTTGCCACTGCACCACACATTACAGAGATGTTATTCAAACCCCTAACCTAAATCTTGTCATACATCTGTACCTCCTGCAAAAATTGAAAAACATCGGACAGGAGGACAGACTTAAGCCTCAATCCCCTCCCCTCCCCTCCAAAAAAAAAAAAACAATTCGTAAGTTGTCGTTTGTAGACATCTTCCTAAAATATTTCACATAAAGAAAAAATCTATTTTGTTAAGTAATTTTGAAGGGGAAAATAATTTTTCTTTATGCTGTGAAAAAGTGCAATACCTGTCAATTTTTTTGCATTGTTGTCCCAACGATGCATCCTTGCCTTGAGATTTCAAAGATCGACGGCCGCCTCCGTACCCAACCGCGCAAGCGCAGTTCTCCCTATACTAGGAAACAGGCTTTCGGCCTATTGTAGGCGGAGCGAAGAAAAATTTATTTTAAATTTGTATTTCCTCTCATTATAATGGCTGTGCAATGTTTGCTAATGGTCCTTAAAAAGCCCGGGGCAAAATTCATTCAGCTACAGTTGAGCTGAAGCTTTTTGCTGGTGTTTTTTACATTTTAGCTAGGCTACGTTTCATATTAATTTTAAGATACTTTCGTTTGCACCCATATATAGTATCCGTTTCGTTATTTGCAGTCTCTTTGCGCCGTCGCCGCCGTTGTAAAATACAACGTTAGCCGCCGTGGTTAAGCTGGCAAAGAACGTGCCGCCGTGGTTAAGCTGGCAAAGAACGTGCCACCGTCAATAATGCTTACATTGTTTATATTTATTGCAGAGTATCTTTCCTAGATTTAAAATATTAACAATAAAGCATTTAATTGCAAGCTAAACAATCACCAGTAACGATAGTACTTCACAACAATCAAAAGATTCGAAACATCCGCGGCTCTCTACCCTGCCTTCTACGACAATGTTGAAGCGCACACCTCTGGCACGTACTGCAACGCCAAACGCTAATATTTTTTTTTTAATTGGAATTATTACAATTGTTGATCAGCCGGTGTTAGCTTGGCTGTGAACATAGAATTTAAATAATTCTAAATCCTAATTTTAAGCC
>JAHWFP010106478.1:0-13601 GCA_023313725.1 Lithobius niger
AAAAAAAAAATCTCTTACCAACCAACCCAGCATTTTCTTATTAACTTTACACAAAATTACACTGGAACTATTAACAGAAACACGAGAGGAAAACATGATAAAAACTGGAACGTTTTTTGCAGTATTATTACTTATTAGCGTTGCAATATTCGCAGAATTGTGGGGGATTTCTACCACGTTGGTTTGTTTACATTTTCGCTATCAACGCGCGAGCCAAAGCAAACTGGGATTGAAGCTGCGAGGAATGTAGCTACTATCTCACTTGGCCTTGGCGCGAACACGCTGATTGATGCTTGACGTCACGCATCTTCCAGCCGGCAGATGTTATGTCAAGGTATCAATCCGCAGGTTCGGCTCTTGGGCCTATACTGTTACGCGGTTTCGCGTGTGTGAAGAAGCCGGTACCACCCCTTTAAGATGACGAAAAAGTGCTGCAGAGAAAATCTCCCACGGAACAAAATCCGAACCTTCATTAAAAACGTCCATCCGCTTGTGGGGTGGGGGGACCTCGGGCGCCCTGGCAGAACCACGTGATTTGAAAGAGGAAACCATTCTAGGATCCACACATGCTGTGTGAAGATGACAGAGGCGTCGGGGCCATAAGTATGGTTTAGCGATACAAGCCCCTGATGGTCCAGTTCTTGCAATGATGCATTTCATTGGCGGGTCAATGCCGAGTTGCAGTGGTTACGACCGAATGATGAGGGGGTCGACGTGATGAGGACGGAGAAAGATACAGAGGCTGTTGCCCGAGTTTAGTTGTTTTCTTCCCATGTTTAGTGTTTTCACCGAGGTGGAGGTGAGAGTGATGGCGAGGTTGACAGAGTCGACAATGGATGGTGTACACCGTGAGGAAGTGGGGGATGCAGTGGAGAGTTCCGGTGCAACAGAGGATGAAGGAACTCTTGGTGGCAAAGGAGAAGGTCGGGTTATGATAGTTGCGTCTTCGGTGGAAGGCTGGTGTTGGGTTACCGTTGAGTTCATGGGGCAGCCGAGATGAGAAGGTGGAGTCCTGTATGGCTGGAGATCTCTCGGCAAGGATCAATATTTGACGAGGGATGTGGGAGAAGGAAACCTGTTAGACGAAGTATTTCCATTGACGTACGATTAAAGTAAGGGATCTTCTGTCAGGGAAGGATCTATATTCGATGAAGAGAACAGTGAAGGGGTGAAGGATTCATCGAGACAAACGAAGGGTTGAACGAATGCAGGATGGCTGGGGTCCGAAGAGGCTGCCACGAAGAGTGTTAAGAGGCACCTGGCAGCAGCGGCTGAGGGTGTGCGGAGCTCTTGCAGGGGGCACAGCTGGCAGAAGAATGAAGGCGTAAGGCTGTGATTAATATTGGTGAGGACCTTGCTGGCCTGGGAGTGCAGCGACGATGGTTGGCGAGGGACGGAAGCCGTGACGGATGAAGATGGTGGAGTAAGGATGTGGTTTTGAAGCTTTGATTCAGCCTGAGAGAGTCCGACGTGCTATAGACATAAGGCAGTTGAAGGAACAGTGGACATTCATTGAAGGGCCAGTGGCTTGATTTGATCGTCGGTAACAAGAGGCTTGAATGGCGGCAGCGATGATCGGAGGTCCGGCCATGGCGATGCTTAATTGGTTGGAAAGTTTGCATGGTTGTTGCCTGGAAGGGAGGCTGAAGCAGGCAGAGAGTAGAAACGGCATAACTTTCTTTCGAGTGAAAGACATTGTTTGAGTGAAAGATTTTCTTTAGGTAGAGATCTTCTTCCTGACGAAGGGTTTCCTTCGGGTGAAAGATCTTCATAGGTGTAAGATATTCTTTGAATGAAAGATCTTCTCACAGACTTCATAAGGTGAGAGATCTTGGCATGGGTGAAAGATTCCTTTCAAGCGAAATATCTTCTTCCGGGACAGATTGGAAGCCGGGGAGCGGTGGTGAGAACCAGGGGGGTGTGGGCGGCTGCCTCGTGTGGATTGTGGTGGCAAACAGGCTGGCCGAGGATTTGGTGGCGGGACGTTTACTGCATGGGAGAGCACCGGAAGGCCATTGTGGTTGGAAGGCAGTGATGGTTGGTTCTACAGAAAAACATATGGTGGTACACGGCGAGGTGCTGATGGTGACGGGCGAGGGCTCGCAGGGCCATGATAAACGCTCGTCTTGCGGATGAAGTCGTAAAGGGATGAAAGCTTCGGCAGTGATGGAAGGTGAGGGGCATGTTTGACGAAGAAACGGGAGTGAAGGTCAGATGGTGTCGATGCTGAATGTCGTCAGCTTCATAGTGGGGCAGCTAAGCCACTAAAATAGGGTGACTTCTGCATTTTAGTGAGAAATGCACCATATTTGGCGGAGATGCTAATTTAGGCATACTAATGAAATCTGGATATAAGGCCAACTGAATTTCTCAAACCGGAAGTGGAAACCGGAAGTGCCTATTTTTAGCCGTAAGCCAAACCAAAAAAAATAGCTTGACCAATCTCCATGTATGGAAAAAAGTGTATAAAATGTGGTGCATCATACCTGAATACTATTCTTCACATTTCAAGGTATGAAAGCTGACTGATAGGTAGCTTAAGGGCTGAAACGGAGGACAAAAGGTCAAATTTTGGACGAAAAATCACATTTTTATCATTTTCTGGTCAACCGTTGCTTTTGCAAAGGGGAAAAGTGTTTAAAATGTGGCGCATCATACCTTAATACTACTCTTGAAATTTTTTGGGTATGGCAGCCCTAACTGAAAGGTTGTTTAAGGGGTCAAACGAAGGTCAAATGTCAAATTTTGGACAAAAAAATCACATTTTAGCCAGTTTCTGCTAAACCGTTGCTTTTACAAAGGTAAAAAGTGTTTAAAATGTGGTGCATCATACCTTAATACTACTCTTCACATTCTTGGGTGTGACAGCCATGACTGAAAGGTAGCTTAAGGGGCCAAACGAAAGACAAAGGTCAAATTTTGGACGAAAAATGACATTTTTTGCCATTTTCTGCTAAAAACCATGTCACAACATAATTAAAAGACTTCGAATTTAGATCCCTTTTTGTCTAATAAAAAATACGCCAGGTTCAATGCTTTGTTCAGAAATTGTGAGATATTGTGATGTAATCAGCCACTACGGCATCACGTAGCCTAGTGTACTACAAACTTGGAGTACATGCAGGAATTAAGGATACGGTATGATCATGCTACCAGCTCGGCTTGCCCTTAGATCAGTTTCACTGCAATAGTAGGAGATGGTCCAACTTGCCTGTGAAGTAACTCATAGGCGGAAAGCAATATTAAACTTCATACACCAACCAAATATCAAACATACTAAGGATGTTATCAGGTTTATATATTGAAGTTATACGTCTGTAAAATCCTGTTAAGTATAGCTGCATATGGCAGACGAAGGTCCGTACCCTATATTGTAGCCGCGTAATGGTACAAGAAGACAACTAAAGAAGAGCCGGATCCTGTATTGTAGCTGCTTAACGGCTATTGGCTAAAGAGAATACGTATCCCGTATTACCGTAAATCGTGGATTAAACGCCCATGGGCTTATGCAGTTAATTTGGCAAAAATAAGGGGGTGGGCTTTAAATCAAGCATTATCAATTTTCTAACTTTTCTGGACTTTTCTGGGCATTACAGAAGATTCAAAGCTTTTGAACGATCTCTGAAAAACCAATTTTTACATCCTTTGAAGAAGGGCTTAGTTAAGAGATGCCCAGGCCTTGTGCAGGTGCTAAAGAAAGAGTACACTATTACTACAGGGAGGGAGAAGGGGCCAGTAAACATCGCAAGCAGTACTATCTTTATTCACATCATATAACTTTTAAGTAATTTTTCGTAGAAAAACGACAATTTGAGGTGTGGGCTTTAACTCCACTATTTCATGATTTTGACTTTACACAATTTAGGTGGTGGGCTTTAGCTTCAACTGGGCTTTTAATACACGATTTACGGTATACACTAGCTATAGGGCTGAAGTTGCCCCAGTTGGCTGTATTGTAGCTGCCCAATTGATGGAGAAGACCTGGACATAATTGCTAACGAATGCCCCATCGCTGCATAACGGCTGAAAAAGACCCTGTTAAGCAGCTATCTTTGTATTGTAGCTGCTTAATGTCTCAGAAATTACGGTTCCTGCATTGTAACAGCCTAATGGCTGCAAAAAAGCTGAATCCTGTATTGCAGCTTCTTAATGGCTGAAGAAGACCTCAAATCCTGTATTGTAGGTAACGGTCGAAGAAGACCCAGGAATTGCGTTGTAGCTGCCTAATGGCTGAAGAAGACACAGATCCTGCAGGCTAGAGTAATCACATGTGTACTAAGGAGTAGCATCATTTAACCCTGTCTTTGGACTAGATAGAAAAAAGAGCAATATTACATGTGCAAGTGTTAACAACATGAGTGGGTGCTAGACCCTATCTGTTTACCCAGACTCTTCATAAAGACTGAAAAGAAGTCAGATTCTTTCTCTGAAGTGTTGAATTATCGAGAATGAACCAGGTACTCAACGTGGGTGTTTTAAGAAGGAGAAGCCAGATTCTCTCTGCTGAACAGTCATTGTAGAGAAAGATTATATGTTTTGTGTTGGTCTGTGAATGTTTAGAAGTAGTGAGACCTTTTCTGTGTATGCATTTACAGCTGATAAAATGTATTCTCTCTTTGCAATATCTGAAATTAGAGGAATCCAACTACTTTTGTATCTAAAGCCTATACATGTACATATGTAACTGCTGAAGGAAGGCAAGAAGTAGGTGGAGAAGCACGTATCAGCACAAAGATCTAAATACTAAGGAGGAGCTAGATCCATTGGGTGTACAAGTTTTCAGGACTAAAGCGGTCACAAAATACCTTTTCTATGCAGCATTCCATAAACTGAGAAAGAACCACAAAGACCACAAAGACAAATCCATTTTTTGTAGCTTGCAGAAAGATGAAAGATCACAGGCTTTCAGTAAAGCTGCTTGTAGCAGAAGAGATCAGCTATTAGTACCAGCTCATCTGTGTAGACTCAAATAGATGTCTGACACAAAGTGGGGCTTTCTACCTGTATAAATGTTGGAAGACTGAGTAGTATATTATCATGCATGTCTTCAAGACTGCAAGATTCGTATGATCTTTACATAGTTGTTTGAAACTGAGAAGTCATTCCATGTATTTCCATGTACGTGTAGCAACCTGAAGTTTGAAAATTTTCAGCCTACTAATGTTCTGAATATTGTTGTGCTATGAGACCTTATCAGCCAATAAATGTTTTGAGACTAGAAACCTGATTGTTGCTTAATACGAGTAGAGAATCCTGCTCCGATCTGTGTTGCTGTGAGAGTGTAAGGAAGCAGCAATCTGGATGAAGCTGCTTGGGACTGTCGGAGATGAGGAAGAGATAAACCTTATCTGTATAGTTCCTGGAAAGTAAAGGACAGATAAACCTGGTTTGCAGCCGAAAAGACCACTTAACTTTCAATGCAAGTCAAAAGATGACAAGATTCCACAATTCATCAGTCTAGTGTCAGAAAAGTTGAGACACAAAATTTGTTTGGGGTATTCCTTGAAGAATAGATGCTCCTATCAGCCATAAAGTGGAATAGGAAGAGCTAAACTAACCTTCTGGAGCTCTGCATTCCCAGAATCCCTGATATACCCACAGAATACTCTGATGGATGAGGGTATCTCATATCCTGGCAAGGACATGTCTGGAAACACATTTTGAAAGCAATCTGAGAGCTCAAGTTTATGACCAATTAGTCCAACACAGGCAGAGGCAGAACAAATTCTTCTCTTCATTCTCCGAATGTTGAGGAGCCAACACTCGTAAAGTCACACGAAACAACTAGGAATGTTGATCTTGCTTACTATGTCCTTATCAGTAATGCCTGATGGTAATGTGACGAGCTTTGAATCTAAGAATCAGTGTTTGCAGGTGTTAGGTGAAGATGTATTTTCCCAATAAGACCGTTATAACAGTTTTGCTATAAGTAAGAACCGATACATGGCTAATTGCCTACTACTATGTTGTTCATGTTAACTGAATTTAACTTTTACTGAATTTTAACTTTCAGTTTTTACTATGCCATTTCTAAACAAAAATAATGTAACTATTTAGTCTCATCTAAAAGGACATTTTTTTTACAGCGTTTATAAAATAGCTTGCTTAACTGTGGGGGCAGTGCTATCTCAAAATGGATACCCTACATCAGTACTCAAGATCAGTTATGGCTCAAACCATAATTACAGAAAAATATTTTCATTGGCTTCATTGCATAAAAGACCTCTATACCTTTTGGATGAACTTATCTACATCCATTTCTAAGATTAGTAATGACATAGTAGCAGTTCAATTTCCAAAGTCATCATGAATACACAAAGAGTGGCCGTTGTTAAGGTAATATTCAAGCAATTTCTAACCAAAGCATCGAACGTGAAAATTCTTTTAGACCAAAAAAGTCTATAAATTCCATTTCCTTTAATTATGTTGACACATGGTATCTTTGTAAAAGCAACTGTTTAGCAGCAAATAACAAAATGTGATTTTTTGTCCAAAATGTGACCGTTTGATCTTAGTTTGACCCCTTAAGCTACCTTTCAGTCAGGGCTGTCATACCCAAAAAGGTCAAGAGTAGTATTAAGGTATGATGTGCCACATTTTCAACACTTTTTACCTTTGTACTAAAGCAACGGTTTAGCAGAAAATGATAAATATGTGATTTTTTTGTCCAAAATTTGACCTTTTGACCTCCATTTCAACCTTTAAGCTACTTATCAATCAGCTTTCATGCCCAAAAAGGTCAAGAGTAGTATTAAGGTATGATGCACCACATTTAATTTAAACATTTTTTCCTTTGTAAAAGCAACAGTTTAGCAGAAAATGATAAATATGTGATTTTTTTGTCCAAAATTTGACCTTTTGACCTCCGCTTTAGCCCTTAAGCTACCTTTCAGTCAGCTTTCATGCCCAAAAAGGTCAAGAGTAGTATTAAGGTACGATACGCCACATTTTAAACATTTTTTTTCTTTTGTAAAAGCAATGGTTTAGCAGAAAATAATAAATATGTGATTTTTTTTGTCCAAAATTTGACCTTTTGACCGCCGTTTCAGCCCTTAAGCTACCTATCAGTCAGCTTTCATACCTTGAAATATGAAGAATAATATTTAGGTATGATGCACCACACTTTAAACACTCTTTCCCATAGATGGAGACTGGTGAAGCTATTTTTTGGTTTGGGTCATGGCTGAAAATAGGCACTTCCGGTTTGGGAAATTCAGTTGGCCCTATATCCCGATTTCATCAGTATACCTAAATTAGCATCTGTGCCAAATTTGGTGCTTTTCTCACTAAAATGCAGAAGTTTACAGTTATCTACCCCACTATCAGTCGATCCATGAAGAAATCTTTCGACAAGAGATGAGAGCCAGAGATCGAAAGATGATGGGACGCCATTATGTTATACATGTGTTGAGGGACGCAGTGAAGTGGTGAGGGGCAGCTAAGGTCGTTAGATGGGCGGGGGAAGGCAGAACGATGAGGTTGGCCGGCTTGTCTTTGAAAGAGAAGTCTTTAATTGCTCAGTCCATTAAGGCAATGAATTTCGTGAGGCGGCAACCATTCAGGTTGGCAATGTCGGGATGCTGAGGACGAAAATTCCTTTGGGCAACAGGTAGTGTCATAATCAGGCACAGGTGATGAGGTACACGATGAATTGGACGAAAGTCAGCGTTGACCACATGGAATGGGCGTGCTTGGATCTTCGCTTGCAGGCGGAGTTGTGGCTGCCATCTTGGACGACAGACTTTCGACGAAAGATCTTCAGGGCGAGAGGCTTTCGACGAAGGTTCTTTGAGATGACAGGCTTTCAACGAAGGTTCTTCGGGCGAGAGGCTTACGGCGAGAGGACTTCTAGGCGAGAGTCATTCGATGAAAATTCTTCTGGGCGAGGGGCTTTCGACGAAAGATCTTCAAGGTGATGGATCTAGAGGCGAAAGTGCTGGAATGATTTTCGGAGCGACCGTCTTCTACGGGAGCTTGAGAAAAAGAGATGGCCACTATGCCCGGGCCGTCTGCTTTTATAGGAGGGCTACGCATGGTGACGCATGCGAAATGGGGTTGCGCACTACCGTACCTAGAGAGCGAAAAACCTCAAGAGTGATAAGGAGTATCCGGAACTGAATGCAATTACGTTTACAGGAAGTAGAAATTTTCGTACACGGCGAGTAGAAATAATATTTTAATCGCCTGCTCAATTTAATCGCTAACTGACAGGTGGCCAGTGAATTTTTGTAAGTATAAATAGTGCCCCTCTCCGATCCAAATCTTGTTGTGCTAGAAATACCTGAATTGATCTGCTGAACAACTTTTTTCCATACCACTTTTGTTGAAAAAACTTTGTTCGGCCCAGAGAAACCATCGACAGTTTGGACTTAATCACGTATTTACTTGTGTCACACATTTGGCGGAAGGTACTTTACACCAGTCATAGCGTCAAAATCGGCCGTGCAGTCGACGAGGGGCCGCATCCTCTTCTAGTGTTCCAATGCTGTATTTGTGCGAGGATCGTCCCTATAATCTACTCAGGTACGAATAAGCTAAGTAAGATAAATCTTGAAGACAAGGTATAGGATAGATACGATAGATAGAAGGGGTCGGAGTCTGAGTCTCAAATCCCAACTTCGAGCAGGACTTGGAAAGTCGGGGTCGGGCTCGAACCTGAGTCAGAGTCCAGTGTGGAAAGGTTATGGTCAGGCCCGGAGCAGGCCTGGACTTTTTTCCCAGCGTGCAAATGGTATTAGTCCACAAGGCAATCTGGGTCTGTAGTAATTAATTTTAGACCTCGATTTTGGTAGCGTTTGGCCAAAAGTTAGACATTCAGAATGTCAATACCTCTATGCCTCGACTACTAAGCAATTCTTTATACGCAGTGTCTCTAGTTCCGGTAGGTCCGTAACTGGAAGGGATGCTGTAGCAGGCTGAGAGCAGAAACAGCATAACTTTCTTTCGAGTGAAAGATTTTCTTCACGTAGAGATTTCCTTCCTGACGAAGGGTTTCCTTCGGGTGAAAGATCTTCATAGGCATTAAGATATTCTTTGAATGAAAGATCTTCTCACAGACTTCATAAGGTGAGAGATCTTGACATGGGTGAAAGATTTCTTTCAAGCGAAATATCTTCTTTTGGGAGGAATTGGAAGCCTGTGAGCGGTGGTGAGAACCAGAGGGGTGTGGGCGGCTGCCTCGTGTGGATTGTGGTGGCAAGGAGGCGTTCTAAGGATTTGGTGGCGGGACGGTTACTGCATAGGAGAGCACCGGAAGGCCATTGTGGTCGCGTTGACGGGACTGCAGCTCTGCGAGTAGCGATTCCAGCAAACACAAAAAGATAGTTTTCATGAAAACGTAGATTAGTTTTTAGGGATGCACCGAATATTCGGTATTCGGCCTATTCGGCCAAAAATTCAAGTATTCGGTATTCGGCCTAATACTGATTTTGGCTGAATAGTGATATTCGGTATTCGGCCGAATAGCGATATTCAGTTTTCGGCCGTATAGTGTTAAGATTTGTTGGTATTCGGCCGAATACTTTTTAGTATATAATATTATGCAATTGTGTTAATGTAAATATGTTTAGTTAAGCATTTAGTTTTTGGTTTGTGAGGAATTGTCTTCCTGACATTTTTAAAAGAAGGAAAAATGATCAAATATGTTTAAATTACAGGTATTCGGTTAAGTATTCGCCCGAATACTTCGGTATTCGGCCATTATTCCGCACAGAACCGAGTAATTCGGTATTTGGTCGAATATGTAAATTGTTTGGTGCGAATGTTCGGTATTTGGTAGTTTAACTATTTGGTTGTATATTCGGTATTCGGCAAGTTGAGTATTCGGTATTTGGCAAATTTCGTATTTGGTGCATCCCTATTAGTTTTAGAGTTGATTAGGTTTGGTTGCGTTAGGTATTGTGCGATAGATAGGTTTAACAAGATCAAGGCTATTTTTCAACAAATTCACTGGAACCAGTCTTTCAAACCTGGATCCCGACACCGGGACCTGAGATACAGTTTTCTTTATAGTACTACTGTTAATTGTAATGCTACTTGATACGGTGAACACTAGTTAGCCCCACTGATTACCAAACCTCGCCACCTAGCTCCCCATGCAAACAGACGACCTGTATGAAACACCGTCTGAGGGGGCACGCTTCGCGCACTCATCATATACATCGAGAATTTGTGAAATCCTAAAACGTATGATGTAAGCATTTATGAAACAGACAAGAGACATAAGTTGCTGATCAAGTCAATTTACGTTAGCCCCACTGGTTACCGAAAACCTCGCTACCTAGCACTCTATAATAGTGAATTGTGCGTTAATTGACTTGATCAGCAACTTAGGTCACTTTGTCTCATAAATGCTTGCATGATACGTTTTAGGATTACACAAATTCTCGATGTATATGATAAGTGCACAAAGCGCACCCCCTCAGACAGTGTTTCATACTGGCATAAGATACTGGTCGTCTGGTTGCATTGGGAGCTACACGGCGAGGTTTGGTAATCAGTGGGGCTATCTAGTGATGACCACTTGATACCGGACTCCGAGAATCTTGCAACAGCACTTGTAACCTGCCCTTTATTTCCTCAAATTGTCGTCCAATTTCCTCAAATTTACCTTTTTTCCCCTTTTGTTTGGGGGGGGGGGGAGTGGAATCCACTACTATACAAAATAATTGTTTGATAAATTCAGTCAGTTTATATGAAGAGAATTTTCGGCTTTTCAGAACACAAACGATCTACAGCCTTGGAAACTTTATAAAATATGAGTAGTTCTTGGCGATCTTTTTTGTATTATTTTTTTATTACTTATATGATCTGTCTTTAGGGCTTCTTGACTTTGTCTCGGAACCACTTCCACAGCGGCTCCAAGCTCGTCCACCATCGATCTGTATATGTGGAAGTTGTACTATCGCCATTGGTGTTAAAGGTAAATCAAGGTCGCCGTTAACGAAAATGATGTCAGTTTTTTCCCAAATTACGAGCCTCGCTCGCGCTGTCGCGCTCGCTGCGGCTAACTACATAACATCACAAAACGCAACCAAAAACTTAGCCGGAAAACTTCACGCGCCGGAATCTAGATAGGTCGGCCATCTTCCTTGGAGCTTCTGCGGTAGTGGACCCAGGCTTGCTTTATTACAGACCACATACATTACATAATACTTACCGTACGGCCTTGATTTTGTATCGGTCCTTAATTTGAGTTCAAACTTCAAATCGCATCGCTTATACTTTACTCAACAAAATACCGGATTTATAGACGTCTAACGTAACACTTACGAGTTTACGCGCCAGGGATTTCAATACCACCATTTTATAAACTTTTCATGAAAGTCTTGCTTATACTTACTAACTCTTCGATGATCCACTTCAAAGGAAAACACAAACACCGAATTCAAACATGTTTCGCACGTGATAGGATTTCAGAAAACCTGACACCAAACTTCTGCCACCTACCGGGAAAAATTCAAAACTGTTGTACGCAATTCTAGACCATCTGAGATTTAAGCATCTTGGAGCAAGGAGCACGCATTCAATCTCAGTTGGCCTAGGAAAATTTCATTATGTTTTTTTTTCTTCAGTAAAAGAATATATCTATTTAATTAACCTTGCTTCAGAGGTCGTTGAATGCAGAGAGCTTGGATTATACGTAGCTTTGATAGGGTGGCCCCACTCGGTGAACGCGTCTGAGCCATATCACAGCTATTTCTCGTGGTAAGGTATACACGAGCGAGATTCAGTTAGTGACGTGTTTGCTCCTATACAATGTAGCAACTCAATGGTTTGCTCCCAAACCAATCCTCGAAGCAGACGACGCTTGGTTTTTCGAAACCAACAAAAAAATTTGTTTTAACTAGCCAGCAGTTTTTAACGAAATTAATGAATAATTATGAAATATCTGATCGCTCAATCTTTTCTGAACGTTAAATTACACATTATTAAAACAAAACGAAAAATTCTTACCAGATCACCCGAGACGAGAGTAGCTGACGTAGTCGCATTGAAACAAAAATACAATGGCATGCGTTTACGATGGTCGCTTGTGACGGTGCTCTCCTTCTGATAACAAACGTTGCGATTTTCAGTCGTATTGTTGATTGTGGTGGTAGGTTATTGCACTTTAAAACAATTTAAGCAATTGGAGCGGTCCGGCTTACGTTTGATGATGCGTACTCGTTCGTTTGTTAGTCCAATTTTGTGTCTAATCATCGGAAAAATCAAAAACCATTGAGATGCAAGAATCGGTAAAATGGCGCGAAAAATGGGAGCAGAAACGTCAGATGCGTTTGAAGTATGCAAAGCAGCTCCCAAAATCTCGCACGGTTTCTCGCGGTACAGCGTAATAGTAAGTGGGTCCACCCTATCAAAGCTACGTGTAATCCAAGCTCCCTGGTTGAATGCATGGTTGAATGTAAAAGTTACTTTTGGTTTCGTATTTTCCAATTCAGTTGCCCGGATGGTGCTGCCTACTCGTAAGAAAAATTGGAAAATGGTAAAGTGAGCAGGGGGGGGGGGGGCAAGGGAGGGCGCGCGGATAGCGCGACCGCCTTCTGCCTGGGAGGTCCAGGTTCGATCCTGGCCTCGTCCACCCCCTGGCATTTTCGGGAAGAGAAGGGCCCTGTGGTGCCTCGTGCTCATGTCGATTGTGGCATGTCAAAGATCCTGGGTTTTTCGCTTGGATTTCTCCGGCTAAATTGTCCCTCTCGCCGTCTACTCGTATTCATCCTCATCCTTCCTCTGGAGGTGACGACGGGCTATGCAGCCGCCATTAGGTGACGGAGGGCGGTCTGCACCCTGTTTCAAAAGGGAGAGCCACTAGCATCATCATCATCATCATCATCAGCAATGCTTTGTGTCGTAGCAAATCTGGAGGTAGGGTCTGGAGGTAATGCGACACAAAGGAGGGGCCCTCCCGATATGAGGCCTGGAGTTTAGGCGAGGTGTGGTGATGAGGATTATGGTATTGTAGCATGGGGGAGCTAAATGACACTGGAAGAGACGATTGTGAAGGAGGTGGTGTTCGGGAATTGGGGAGAGGAATGTGCTTGGAGGTAGGGGGATGGGAAAGGGATGCCAGGTCTGGGGAATGGAGGAGGTTTTACAGGAGTTGCGGTGGGAGACAGTAATGTGGCGAGAATAGATGGTAAAGAAAGATTGGGGTGGGGGGAGATGGAGAATGTGAAATTTATCGCGCACAGGGATTGCCGGTGAAGTAACTTTGCTCTTCTGGTGGGAAAGAGGGGTATTTTGTAGTTTTTCATGTGGGGATTAATGATGTGAGGAGGGTGGTTGGGGAGGGGGGGATGGTTCACAAGAGGGTTGGAAGTGAGTGTGAGAGAAATGAGGAGGGTGAGGTCGAAGGCAAGAGTCCTTGCATGTTGAATCCTGGAGAGGGTGAAAATTGAGTGCTGGAGGAGGTTAGAACCTTTAATTCTATATTGTTTCGTGCGATGAGGGGCCAGAGGTGGAGATTGTGGATATGAGGGTGGCGTGGGCGGGTGGGAATTGGAGCAGTGAAAGGTCCACTTCTTGCAGTAAGCAGGGAGGAGCGTGTGGAGGAAGATTTGCAGGGTGGTGAGATTGACTTTTTTGGGAGGGGGGGGGGGGGG
>JAHWFP010106478.1:28294-52079 GCA_023313725.1 Lithobius niger
TTTTTTTTTTGGGGGGGGGGGGGGGCACCTGCGGTTCGGAAAGTGAGAAGTGAAAAGAAGGACATGCAGAGACGATGGGGGAACCAGGCCAGTTGAAAAAGTTATTTTTTCTCTTTTTTTTACTGTGTTTAATTTTCTTCATTTAGTCTGGTAGCTTTCTAAATCTACTATAAATCGTTAAATCGATAAATCTAGATCAATAAAACGAAGTCAGGAGAATTAACTTACTCATAAAAGTAATTTCCGCCGTTTTTTTCTGCCTTTCCGTGCAGTTAAAGACAGCACAAAATCGAACAATGTTATTATTGCACTACCGTCGCATACTAACCAATGTACCGTTCATGCGTTTCTGCAACGGTAATGGACGCCCGCCGATCGTTCAAATTTCCACGCTGCAGCAGCGCCACTGCGGACTCTAGGCATCCTTTATAATTTATTAAATCAATGACTCCTTCGCTCTTCTATTCCCAGAGTGTCCATCTGGGACTGTTGGCCTTGCTTGCTGGGGCGCTACACCCGGATCAATCCAACTCGTATCGTAACCAGAGATACTATAGCTATAGTATCTCTGTCGTAACTCTTATCACAGATTATCTGTGATCTACAGGGAAGTTGTTTTGATCGTCGTTGCTTGACGAGTTGTATGCGGCTGCCTCTGAACATTTCAAACTTAGCCGTCTGGCGAAGTGATTTTGTTTAGCAGGAAGTAATGACTAATTAAAACTTCGAATACTTGAGACAACGTTGGACAGTCAAAAAGCACTAGAAATAACGTTCCTGCGGTGGTGAATCTGATAAGCATGTTTATTACATTATTTTTCACAAACGTTATACGTAACGTGTTTAAAGTAAAACTAGATGATAAGCCTATGCAAAATCCGTATTTATTTCAGTACATCGAAACAGAATCATTGTGAAACCTTTGATTAGTAACGTATCTACTGTTTTTAATGATGATAAATAGGCTATTGGTGCTAGACTAGGCTATCCAATCGATAATAAGTGTCAACAGGAGAGGCTTAACTAATAAGAAATGTTGTCTAAAAAAAAGTATTCCAGTTCAGTATGGCAGTGGATGGATTATTGCTGCAACGGTTTAATGTTTCCTTGGCTTTTGTGTGTCAACTTCTGTTTTGCCAGCTATATCTCGACAACTGGTGACAGCAAGAGGTTTAAAATAGTGCATTACTTCGTCATTGGGCCAGTTTGTGCTTTTTTGGGAATTTTGTTGCTTCCATTAGGAGTTACTGGGTTTGTTTTATGGGTACTGTTATGCACTGTAGCCAATCCACAGCGTTACTCATTCTGTGAAAGCTCCGAGGTCAAAAGTGCAAATAGTTTAAATGCTGAGAAAAACACTGTTCCGACTACATTTACAATTCTCACAGCCAACACGTGTCTACTACCAGAATTTCTGTCTCGATACAACAATATTCCTTTTCCTTATTTTCGAAGTAAAGAAATGACTAGCCGGATCATGAATGGTGGTTGTATGCGACTGACTAGCCCTGGCTCCTTACCACCAGTAGAAGAAATGTCCAGTGCTGATAACAAGTTTGGAATTGTATCTCATTTCTCACCGTCTGATTTCATTTGTTTCCAAGAAGTTTGGGAGCAGATTACCATGTTGTCATTAATAAATAGTTTACGTCGTCGATATAAATATTTTGTGTATGATGTTGGAGATTGTAAATTGAGGACTAATCTTTTCTGTCTAGGTAAGAAATATTTTTTGTAGTGTGTTATTTTCCAGACAATGTAGGCCATGCATTTGTCTTAATGTTCCACATACAGTGCAGTCACAGGGCTTTGTTTAGTACCTCCTGTTAGCATGAAGTTATGATGCTTATGCTTATTAGAGACATACTGTATTGCATCTTTGCAAAGTGGCATGTCGGCTCTCTTAAGTGGAACGTCATTCACTAATACTTTAGCTGGAACTAGCAGCTCTGGCTCTGCCACTTTGTCTGCATTATTTGAAGATTCATGACTCATTCACACTATTGCTGACAGCTTGCCAAACAGGTATCCTACCAAACATCTCAAAGGCCCAACGGATGTTCTGTTCCTTAGTAAGATTTCACTGCTGAAGCATTGGCTCTTCAAGTATGTTTTTCCGCTGAATCTATCAACTAATGTTGACAGACCTGCAGTTTTTATTTGCTAGACTTATTAGCCTATTTATGTGATTGTAGTTAGCAAATGGAAGAGATTGTAGTTGCACAGAGCATACCGCTAAGCTAAAAGAAGATAAGTCACCCTACTGTAAGAAATACCGTATTAATCGGCTGGTTTAAACTGCTGAGCAGTGCCCTTGACAATGAAAGTGTAATATAAGCGTGATGGTGCGCATTATGTTCTAAAAAAAAACACTTCTTTATAACATTTGTCGTCATTTTACTTAGCGATGCACCGAGCAAGAACGTTCTAAAACAAATTAATGCGTGAGGTCAGAAAAGTGTTCACTAAAGAGATAGATGATCCAATAAGTAAGCACAGATCACTTGCTGATCAGTAACATCCAATGGCAGTCACATTGATTGCTTGGTCACTCCTGATGGCCTTTCATTTGTGTGCCTAACCTTTCTCCCTGACTAGTGTCTTGGAACATTTTTGGCGTTGCTGAACTTGGTTGTTCAGACCACATTTTGACTTATTTGCGCATACATTGCATCTGCCATCTTAGAAGAATGGCAACACAATTTCATGCCTATAGATCAATTCAGGGTTTTCCTGTAAGTCCCCTACAACATTGATAATTTGCTCGCACTGCTTTCAGGGCAAACCCTCCCTCTCCCCCCTCCCCCCACTCAGGGCAATTTCCTGGGGTATGCAACCAAGCCCTTTTCTAAAAATGTTGTAGTGCTTACTTTGAAATTGTGCGTAAACGATTGCTGCGAAGATCAAGCCCTTTTCATTCGCTCCGAATTTAAGACACAATAGTATGGCAAACATCCGCTATCAAAACGTGCTTGACCGTCTGTTAGGTTTGCTTGTCCCACATGGGTACCTCCAGGTCAATCCAAGATGGTGGTGATTACTGGAAGAAACTAAAACCGAAAGCTAAAACCAAACTTTTGTCTTTGGTGTGATGTGCTGACAGGAGCTGGTCACGTGGCTCAATCATCTGTTCCTCTTTTGTCCTACAGTTGACGCTCTGGTAGCAAATTTGAGTACCCTGATAACCATTATACTGTTGCTGTAGAACTGTGATTGTAGCGTTTGAACGGTAACATAGCAAGTGAATTATCCTGAAAGCAATTAAGTTACTTGTCCAAGTGCGAATTACTATCTGCAACTTATTTAAACACAAAATGTTCGTCATTCCTGAAATTAAAGCTTTGAACTTCTTAGGATATGATAAAATTGCAGTAGCAGCACGTGTTAAGGAAAAAAAAAAGACCATAACCGTGCTGATTACGATATTCATAACTGCGCTGAATATTCATGAGCTCAACCATCGTATACATAATTAAAACTGCTATTGTTTTATTTGATTGCATTTCCTGAGTTAGCCTAATTCATGTTGACTAAGCTTATAAATGCAAATTTTTAAGGTGTATAGATATTTAAGTTGCATCACTTAGCCTATACACGTTATCTCACTCTTGTTATATGAACGGAAAAAAATATTTTTTTCTCACCACGAATACATGGTTTAGAACACGTAACTTTACTTGGTATATTCCCTGAACAGGCAAAAAAAATGTAATAATGATAGTATACTATTCTTTAGGTAGTGGTCTTATGTTTGCCAGTCGCTATCACATTCTAGATGCTGATTTTCGCAGTTTTAAAGTCAAAACTCTTCAATCATCAGTGGTTTCACTTGGTTTGCTGCAGGTTAAGGTATGTATATTGATAAGCAAGACGACAACTTGTTGTGTAATTTCTTAGCTACTGTGCACAACTTTGTATGAGTTCATTTACACAGCATAAAGAAAGAGAAAAATAGCACTGAAATCAAAAATCAGCTTGGAGCGTAATTAGTGGCAGGTGCAAAAATAAACGTGAAGCCTGATTTTATAATCAAGTGCGTATTGTTTTGTCCTGCATCAGCAATTCATACGCCACCCTCCTACTTAGACGCTGTCCCCGTGTGCTGCTGTTATTGATAGTGAGTAACTGCATTGTAGAAAAAAATGTGTTTTCTTTAGGTGAAGCCTTGATGTCCAAGGGGATCTGGATGATGACATTGTAGGCTAGTTGGTTGCTGTAGAGCATTGGTTTGATCTATCTACGAGAACTAGAGCCAGGCCAAAGCAATTCTGTTTAGATCGTTCAATCTAAATATTAGAAATATAGATTAAAACTCAATTGTGAAATGGTTTCTTCTCTGTACAATTTATTACTAGAGACGGGCCACACCAATCACTGGAGTACCCAGGAATTTTGTTTCGTCCTTGCCTTGGAAGTGCCGTTTGACATTCCTTCCCGATCTTCTCGTCGTCGTCCAGTCCTCCACCTTCGGCAGGAGTCGACCGTCCAGACGAACCACTTTTAAAGAAATGAGTCCACCTGCTTATGGATAAGGCTCTTCGCTTGTTCAGCTACAAACAGAAGTTTCCACCTCGGGCCAAGGCAGCCTTCCTCTAATTCGTCTTGCAGGCAGTGGCGTGGTGGCCGAGGGGGCCATGCACCCCCCCCCGGGCATGGCAGAAGGGGGCGCCGCCCCCGTACGAGAAAATATAATGCAAATCTGCATGGTCGCAAACGCAGCTACGTCTATTTGTTAAATCACCTCTCTTAAATCAGTAAATAAATACAATGTCTTGAAAACATGGCATTGCAAATTTCCAAGTTTCCTGAGTTATGTCACTGTGAGTGTAAAATTGTTTTATGTGTTGCCAGCAGATTATTTGCATAAAAGCAACATAGTGGTGCCGGCTGGTCAAAGCTTCTCTACCCGTTGCATCACTTGCCTGTCTTAACCATTCAACCCTCCCTCCGTCTATACATGGATTAGTCCTTTTGTTTCGTGTGCACCACGCCGCCGCGCATGCCGCCGCAATTGGCTAAAACTCAACGCCACGTGCGCTGCCACTGACGTGACGTGACGTGGCGTTGCTGTTGCCACGACTAATAATAATTCTCTCATTTGTTTTAAAAATTGCAGTATAGTATAGTGCCATTAAACAATATAAAATGGAATCGACCAACAAATAAGCAAATAGTCATTAATTAAGTTTGTTTTTTATAATAACCGAAATGTTAGTAGTGAACTGTTAATAAATATTTTTTTCAACAAAAATTATTGAAGATCACCAGTGTGGTCTGGGAATATTGGTGCGTCAATTTACGCCGCCACGGTTGCCAAAAAAATTCTTTTACACCTGCAAAGAATATTTTAGAATTTTAGATGTACACCAATGCGTGGCGTAAGAAGTTGCCGTTACGTTTGGTTAGCTACTGGAGCAGCACGGATTGGATAGGAAAATACAATTAGCATATTTCCATTTTGTCATGAATATCGAGTCAATCAATCATACACCAGGCTTTACGTCGGATACATTTGTACCTGGGCCTGGTTTATAGAAGTTATCGTATAGCAGTTAACAGTTTAGGCTCAAACATTAGCTATGTTTTGGTTTCGGTTTTACATTTCTATGTACTAAAAACATCATTACCAATACTATGAAACATTTGAATAATTTTAAAAACCACAATCTTCTTCAATCTTCGCACAATTTCATACAATTTCAGCATTTCAGTTGCTGTTGAAGCGGAACGGGTGACTCAGAAGACAAAGAATGACGCTTTGATGGGAAATGTGACCGATACTAAGGAAGGTGTGTACAGAGTACCGTGCAAGGGATGCAGTGCAGTGTATGTCGGAGAGACGAGGAAAGGCGTGAGAACAAGACTGGGACAGCATATGGACAATGTCAGGAGAGGAGTGCAGGATAATGGCATTGCGCTCCACTGTGCTGCCACTGAGCACGAGATTGATTGGGGGAAAGCCACGACGCTCATCCGCTCAAACTCTGCACGCGACAGCCATCTAAGGTGCCTGGAATCCATTGCTATACAACACCATGAGCAGAATGGATTCCAACTTATGAATATTCAGGGCCCTTCATACCCAAATGTGAGACACCTTGTGGGGAGGGACTTGAGTGAGCAGTTAGCGCGGTGTTGGAGAGCTAGTAGCAGCAAGAAGGGCCCACTACCTTCTAAAGACAGCATGAATGGTCCACTACCTTGTAAATACAGGAGGCTACGTGTTCTGCCAAATTCAAATTCTAGCAAACAGCAAGAATGTGACCAGGATCCTAATTTTTCCTTTGAAGTGCCCGAAAATTAGCAAGACTCTGTGAGTGTCTTATGTATGAAATTGTGCGAAGATTGAAGAAGATTGTGGTTTTTAAAACATTTCTATGTATAGTTTCCATTTTTCAGCTGCTTGCAATGATGTTTCGATTTTCTGCTATAGTTCAAACAATTCTGTAAAATTTCTTGCTCTAATACGAAGTCATTCAATCCAAAACTGTACAGTAAGGACTAGGACCATGAAACAAAATACAGTGGTTCTCTTAAGCGCACGTGTCAATAAGGGCCACATCATTCCTTTTTAATGTTCAGTAAATATAAATTAGCGTGCACGTCATTGTAGAAACTTTCTCCTTGGCTTTCCAATTCACTAGCAATACAGCTATGCTGTTTTTTTGCTAATGGCTGCTCTGTCGTTAAAAGCTAAATAAAACCAGGTGAAAACCTATTTACAATGCCTTTTGAACTTATGTCATGTTATTATGTGTCAGACTGGCACAGTGGTGAATCGCTGAGCCATACTGTCGTTAAACGCAGCAGTTTGCTGGATGCTAAATGCTAGACATGATCGCACCTTATTTCGCATAGCAAAAGTTTGGCGAGAGCAAGCCAGAAAGGTGCACAAAATATGGCATTAGATTTCCAAACATTTCGAACTCCATTATCAACCAACAACAACAAATAAAAAAAAAAATAAAACTTAACTGAAAAGCTTAAGTCATTGCAACAAAATACATTTGGAAAAACCAACAGAGAATGAAAACGAAAGGCAAAAGTAAAGGCTAAATCTTTTCGCTTAAGTATTTTTGTTGTTGCTTGATAACGGGGCACAGAAAGCCCCAAAACGTTGCATGTTTCTAATGCTATGTTTTGTGCACCTTTTTGGCTTGCTGTCTTCACATCTGTTCTGGTGCTTTATCATTATTCTTTTTTTTTTCTTTTAAGAAAGAATTGTACCACAGTACCATACAAGATTCTTTCTATAAAATAAAGGCCTGTAAAAACGATGATGTATTTACAACTTTCTGCTCCTCCTGGAGCTAAAAAAAAAAAGATATTTGATAGTTATCATTATCTCAAACCATTTATTAAACTTGGGACAAAGACTTCATTAATAACTTAATACATTAACTTAACCACTCCTTAATTTGCACCCGTTTTTGTAATGATCACTTCATATAATATTAATCAGTTCACTATCAGCTGTTTCTAGCAGATGAACTGTATGTTGACTTGAAAGTGCTTTCTTCTATTATACTAGATTAAATAAAAAAATTTAAAAACAGTCTTTTCAAGGCTGCCTTAAAAAAATCAAATCCTTAAAATAAGTGAAACAAGAAAAATCCATATACGCCATTTCCACAATGCATATTCATTTTGTAGTCATTCGCCTATCAAAAGCAGTCATAATTAAAACTACATCATTGGTTCTGAAAATAGAAAAAGAAGGCACCAGTCCCAGGTGAACAATGATGGCATCCACCCAATTCAGCAATGAATAACTTTATTAAAATATAAGAAATTAGTGCTGAAGCGACACTTAAACATTTTGATCACGAGTGGAATTTAGCAGAAAGCATTCCAGAAAATGCTTGAATTTGGTGACGTGAACTGTCATGAATAATTTAAGGTAGGATTGTAAGTAAAGGGGAAGCGGGAATGAGATGGTTGTGTACAGGGGGTTCTATGAGGCTAATTAACTTAGAAACACTTTGCATTAGCCTCACAGAGCCACCTGTGCACAACATCTCCTTCCTACTTCACTTCCCTTACTTAAAAGCCTACATTAAATTATTCACGACATTCCACGCCACCGAATTCCAACATAAGAAGACACATTGCTCCCTTTTATAACCAGTCGCTGTGATCATTTTAGCACTGACGTCATTTTCACGACTGTTATGGTGGGTAGTCTCCTTCTTTCTAAACAACTCTGCTATTAATTTTTGCCAATACATTTAGCACATCTGAATTGTAATGGCTTGTTTTCTCTCGTCCGTTTATGGATCTTTTGTAATACAATGACGAAGCTTTGTTTTATTTTATTTTCGTTGCTTGATAACGACTCCTATCTGGGAGTCGAAACGTTGCATTCTTTTTTGCATTTTTTGGCTTCTAACTACTTTACAATGAAACGTGCTTATCTTTATTTTAATTACTACGTCAATAAATCAGAAACAAAGTAATCTGCATTACTTTACTGCAATTCGTTTAGGAAGAAAATGGTAACTTTTGGGTAGTTTGTGTTCAAGCCTGTTCGGGCGGAAGATGGGGGGGGGGAGAAGTTTGTTGTGGGGAGCCATTTTTGAGCTGGCCCCACCTAAAAAATTAAGCCACCACGCCACTGCTTGCAGGCCTTTCAGGGACTGCTGGCCTTAGTTATCTGACACACTATCATCTGTTGTCCGTCATAGATGAGCCAAGCCTCAGCGTTCACCACACACCGTACACTCTACTGTTGGATAAACCTCACGGTCGGCCCTGTGGCTGGCCCTTCGTCTGCTTCCAGCCGTTGCAGATCTTCAGAATCCCCCCCCCCCCCGGGTCGACGCTCCTGGCCTACTGGGCCTTTCGGCCACCATTTACCCTTCGCCGATCTACTGACCACACGAATGACCTTAAATGCAGTCGTCCTTAGAGGCACAGCTTCTGACGCCCCTTCGTCAATCAAAACTCACCTCCAGTCTGGGCTCAACGTACACACTTAGGCTATAAATACACACTTCAGCTGTACAAGCCTGCAGCCTGGCATCATACACAGAAGATCGACAAGATACTGCTC
Organism: Lithobius niger; assembly: GCA_023313725.1. Lineage (NCBI taxonomy): Eukaryota > Metazoa > Arthropoda > Chilopoda > Lithobiomorpha > Lithobiidae > Lithobius > Lithobius niger. The sequence goes on from JAHWFP010106478.1 coordinate 37,347, forward strand.
TTTCACATCTCTAATCATCATTGGATAAACCTGCACCCAGTTGTTAATGACACGTTCGTTATCCGGACTACATCATCGTACAAACGCTTCGTCCTCTCCACTTCTCATTGGCCTTCGCCTCGACGATTCGTTGCAATTCCCTTCGGCTACGTTATGATATATTAAAAATTATATCCAGACACATCCTGTCATCAACCACATGAACGACCTATCATTCGTGGTCACCTTTCGAGGCAAAGTTTCTGAATCCCCTTCGTCATTCAGGACTCTCCTCCGGGCTGGGGTCAACGTACAAGCTTTGGCTGTACAGCCTGCAGCCTGGTATCATACACAAAGAATCAACACAACGACTGCTCTTTCATTTCTAAATAAAAGCCAGTCATCGCTGAGAGTTTCTTTTTCTCGCCTCTGCTGACAACAGGTCTCCTGCGCTTTCGTTGACACATTTGTGCCTTCGGTGGTTACCCCTTTTGCCGTCAATCAGCACCTCCAGCAAGCTGGGACACGTCAGTCGTGTGTTATCATCAGCAGCTTCCGTATGATGCTTCGCTTTCTCGTCGCCTCCCCTCTGGTTGGCCTCCCCTTCGGTTATCAACCATTTTCAGTACACTGGGATTGGCGGCAACCTTCTGGACCTTGACTGCCGCTCCATCCGCAGATTTACCGCTATATTCCAGGACTCCACTAATTTTTTTGACTAGACCTTCCGATAAACCATTAAACTTCACCGAACCGCAGCCAGCGCTCTCTACGATACAGTCCCTGCTATCGCCTGTTCACTCCAAACATTTCAACCGCGGCACTGCTGAACAGTAGACAAGCAACGGCAATGTTTCCCACCAACCACACGACGGCAGGATATCGTCTACTACCTCCACAGGTATGTTTCACCAGCACATTGCCTTCTCTTTCCGACATCCTACGATCATCTGTCATTCCCTTCGAGAGGGTTCGACCCCTTGTCTGCTCTGTGCCCTGGCCTTGTCTACCTTTAGACTTCATCCACTATGACTTAAGACTCAAATTGCTTCTGCCTCACCACCTGCCCGTTCGGCCGCTTCCAGTTGAATTTTGATCCTATGTATTCCTGGTTATTCCAGCAACAAGGAAAAATTTGAAACAGGCTGTGCTCATTTTGATATTGTCATTTCAGATTAACTGGTAATAATTTGCAAAGAGACAATCGTAACACCAGAGAGAGAAGCTTTCTCCCCGGAATCTGTGAAGGTCTCAAGTGTGTTTAGCATAACCATTTATTGTAACCTTCCCAAGTTTTGCAACTGGAAGCCGACTTTAAAGCAATAGTAAATTAACTGATTACACTGTCTCAACAGTAAACAGTTTTACTTATGCGTGATTTAGACAATGCAAATAATTCTCATCATTAATAGAAAATTTGCATCCCTTCAAAGAAAAAAAAAATTTCAATGCTGTTAATAGGTCAATCCTTAAAGTAACTGGCAGGTTTAACCTGCGCTCACCCTTACTACAAATTGCAGCGTTAACTTAAAAACATAAACAGTTCAAAGGTAATTACATCCAAGTTCTCCTCAGAAAAGCTCATCCATGTTCTCCCAAACGGACTAGCGTAACAGAGCATCATGCCACTTCCCACCAAAATCACCCAGAAATATCATTTTACCTAGTAACACAGTCGAGAGTTAGAAAAGGTTATCTTTCAAATTTGTCTTACCCGTAGCAGTATTGCCTCGCGGCGCTACACTCCTACCCCATGGTAAAGAAAAGTGCTGACTTTACAAATAGGTTTCCCTACTCCAAATGAAATGGTTACTACAACAGAGGTGATCAACTCGCCCTTGCAGTCGCAAAACCATAGGTCAAACCCCCATGACTTTTAAAGCAGCAGCAAATCTAGACATACTGTCCAACAAACTGTGCCCAACAACAAGAGTGTATACTCAGTCCAGAAAATGCGCAGCTGCAAACGCAGTCCGAACAACAAGAACAAATCCAGCACAGCGGTCGACTCGGCCGGGTTATACAAGCAACGAAAAAAAAAAAACGTGCGTGGGGTGAGCGTACTCCAGCAAATTACCCTCCCATTCATGAAGTCAGCAGGTGACTCAAGCCGGTACTGAACGACGTGCATGACGTCACCAGCTGCACTTCACTCAATGAGCTTAGGAATGCTACGAGCACCACCTGCCCGAAAAACGATTGCTTCAAACATCTTATACACGCTGAATACCATAAACAAGGTTCATAAATGCCACATTTCACTCAACCCCAATGAAAAGTGTCACTCTCCAAACAACAAACGGGTTAAGCCGATCGCTCAACTAACACTCGGTGACCAAACTCTGATTTAGCAAAAGCACACACAATTATTCAGAAAACGCACGCGACAGTCCGGCTCGCTTCCACTTGTCTTCCGTTGCACACACGTGAAAAGAGCAGCATAACAATGATCAGTAGCTGTGGCGCTCCCCCACAAGAACTTTAGATCGGTCCGATTTGGTTGTCTCACGTGCAACGGCGAACGTCGCACGTTGTGGCTGTGATTAACTGCATGCTTCAATGATCAGCTCCTGGTTGCAGGCTCGCTCGGGTACCAATACCGGTATTGGTTAGTAGCTACTGTTTTGCACTTCATAGAACATCTTGGGGAAAGATACCGAACTGCAGTGTGAGATTGTTCCGTTTTCCCACAAAAGTGGTGGAGACCAATAAACTGCATCATCCTTGCTGACAAATCGCGTTAGGAGCGACTCCCAAATCCATTCCGTATACAGCTTGGCATGAAGATACACGCGCATCAGTTTTGGCCGTAACAATCTACAGGCTTGAAGTGCCCAAAAGGCAAAGCGTAGCGCGAATTAATTACGCGCCGCGGGTAGAGGCTGATATAAATCGCCAAATTGCCACAAGTGTTCCGCCGAAAGCAAACCGTGCGGGAAAATATGCGCTCTACCGCTAAAGTCGAGCCATTGTGGGGCAAAAGGAAGTGCCAATGAGTCTCCCAAAAGTTTAGCCACACACAAATAATCAGATGTAAAACACAAACAGTTAGCCAAAACCCTATGCTTGCTCGCATAACAGGAGGTTAGCCCTTGCATAATTTGAAAATAAAAGTCACGAAACACCGTAAAGCACAATTTGTTGCAGAAAGTTAGTAACGATTGCAGTGTCACAAATACCTTTTAGCTGCACATCCAGTCTGATGTTGGAATTAATCGTTAGAAGCACTTTATTACCACCACACTTGCGATTGTAGCTTGTAGACAAAACACGCGCCGTTTGTTGAAAATGGTTCGAGCGGCGACTCGTTCTGACGGTTTTCCTCACTGCAAACTCTTCACTAAAAATCGTCGAAATTGTCCAAAAAAAGTTGTGGTTCCTGTTCGGTCGCCAAAATGTTATGTTTGCCTACTCCTTCACATTACTTCGCAGTAAATCCAATGAGTAGACACGAACTAACGTTGAATGGTTTAATAACAGAAGTATACACGTGTTGTCTCTTCGAGAGCAGAGCGACAACTCTCTGTATCATACAAGAAATACTAACGGGTTTAGGTACGATCGGGAGGGAAGGTGGCTGAGGCATGCAGGCAAGCCCACCTTACACCGACCTGGGGGGAGGGGGGAGAAGGGTGACTTTCCTAGTTTGGCAACCCTGTCTCTTCAATGACTTTTGCCGTTTTTGCGAACCAGACCTCCTGTATCACCAGGTCAGCTGACCAATTTTCACCCACACCAGGTCTACACCTACTAGCAGTTTCAGTAGGTCCTGTTGATGTCTCGCCACGAATCTATCCACACCCTACCTCTCTCGGGGTTTTCCACATTATTCTCTCCGGGAAGGCCTGGAGGGCTCCATAGTTTCTTTTTGCCCTTCGTTCCGTGTTCAGGCTACTGGCAACACCTTCTGTGACATCCTTCGCTGTTGTGCTCTGGTCATGTCCTTCGCGAATCAATCGCTGGCCGTTCTGGACAAAACCTCTCCACTGTTCTGCGAATTTCTTTTGAATGTCACCGCAGCAACCATTCTCATCGTGTTGCCTCTGCCGTCTAGCCTGCAAGACAACCCTCCTCATCTCGCTTGCAACCAGCGTTCGCTGTAGCATGGTACTGGCTTTGTCCTTCGCCCTGGCCGACCATTCTTCACCTGTGCGAAGGACCCTTCTTTTCTCCGTTCCGACTCTTCCCACATCCTAAGGAACACATCAGAGCATCTTTTTAGTCCTGTTCCTACCCTACAAGGTTATCTGTGGAGGACAAGCCACAGATTTTCGTAGGAAAGCGCTCTGCCCTTCCTTTTTCACCAAGCCCTAGGGAGAACATCCGTACGTCTGATCACGGCCTAGACAGGAGTGGTCATTTTTGAACCCTTTTAAGGCCTTTGCCTTCAACTATACTACCAGCGACTTTCATCGTACCGCCTCTCACGACGATGGAGCCATTCCACGTCCTAGGCCTTCCACAACGGTGTCCCGTCTCCATTGCTGTCTGAGCTATGGCAAGGAGACACACTTCACATCCCTTTGGATCATGTCTTCACATTTGTTTGGATGTTATCATCTGGGATTTTCATCACTGCCAGTTGTATTCCACAACCCCTTAAACAATTGCGATAGTCTCTGCTATCTGTAATGTTCTATTCCAGTGACCTTTTGACTAGAATGAACATTTATCTAGGATGGCATAAGGGAAAACAATTGTAATAAAACACTGATCATGCACTAAATAGATAGGCTAAATAAAGAGAGATCATTCCTCTAACACTGGGCCTTTAATCGACACTCCGCTGTACACAATATTGACCCCACAATATGGCCAATTAAATCAGTGACAGATTGTTATGATTTGGTGGTATCGATTACAGTTATTCGGCGATGAGTCGAACGAATGGCATTATTGATTAAGTCGAGCGGTGAACCTAATCATTAATTATATTCTCTTAATTAAATAAAGGAATCTCGGGTTAATTTAGTAGCGTACGTATTGTTACTATTAACTAAACAATCATAGCTATCGCTATTGAATCAGAATACTTAGCTCTAATATAGAGGCATGAGTGATGCTATCGGCACTCGGCTTTAGCTCGGCGGCGAAGCCCCGTCGTCAACCACGGCACGGCTCTTGGCCTGGCGTGCTTCGTATCGGGACCTCTGGAATTTTGACTAGCGTGCACTAGTTAAACAACTGTTGAGCGGCTGATGATCGACTGATATCACGCATTCCGAGGTTTGATTTAAATACTGTGGCGTTATCGGCCATGATCGATCCATTGTAGTATTGATTTATTATTGAAAGGCTAAATATAGTAGCAACAATCTGACAGCTTGGGCCCTTATCGCCAAATGGGACCTCTACGCATGTCAATCATTTCATTGTTGTATTCGGGTTCATTAATTGTTCCCCGTATTGCGGCGCTTTAAAGTTAGCTGCTGTTATAATTAACTATCCTGTGTGGGAGTGGTTTATAGTTATTCTTCGAAGTGATCGATCATGAGCGACGATTTTATCGTAATTGAATCTACTTCTAGAAAGTCATTTAGGTTCTACGAAACTGTCGTAAATATTGTCAGCTGGTAATGCCATCCTTTAAACTCTAACAATAGGTGTAATTACACTAGTTCAGGTTCAAATGATCTTGCCGCCTCTTGGTCGTCTTTGAAGAAGGACTCCCAATTATATTTACTATCTGGAGTCGTTTTGATCTATCCGAATAAATATCCGGCTCATGCATTTAATAAATATGTGATATTATGCAAATATGCATCTAATTAATTAATTGTATTGTTTCTGTTATGAATATTAATTAAGCCATAATTATTTCCTTACATATCAACTTTTTACTCTCGACTGACGATCTGCTTGCGAAGTCAATGACTTTTAGGGGGAAGCCAGCCCACAACCCTAGGGTACCCATCAGGGTGATGCCAACGGGCGCTCTTGATGAGGTTTACTGAAATGTTATAAATTCCTGGTAATGTATTTTTTGTCAGCATATACAAACGTAAAATGCCAGATGCACCTGGTTGATTATAGTTTTTATTGCCTAACCGAAAATATACATTACCTTCACCCGCCCTACCTCCCCTCTTTGTCAACACCTAAGCACTATAGAGAAATAAAAGATGTCATACGGTCGCTTGTAAAGCTTTCATAGAGGAGGGGTGCACAGGAAAAATGCGCACTGGGTTGCGTGGCTGACCGGCTCCATAATTTTAATCTCTAGAGTAACAGCACTGGGGACGGAGAATGTATAAATTGCAGGTAATGTATATTTTCACTTAGGCAACAAAAACTAAAATCAGCCAGGTGGCCCTGGCATTTTACGTTAGTACTAGAGACGGGACAAACCATTTATGAATTTGTTTGTTTGATCTACACTTTAGAACTAGAGAAGAGACAAATCACTTAGAAATTGGTTTGTTCAATGTGCACTTTAATACAGAAGGGACAAGCCAGTCGTGAATCGGTTTGTTCAATCTGCACTTTAAAATGAATGAAATTCTCATGTATGAAATTCTTTACAAGCTGCATCACTCGAGTGTGGGACGTGTCAAAGCAGGTATCCTGTCAAGCAGGCATTGTGTCTTCTATGCAGAGGCGAGAGCACCCACAGGGCGACGACTGCAACCATCTACCACTGGCACGTCTAAGTCTACGAAATGCAAAAATTTAATTGGTTTGTTAATTTGTTTGAAAACAAATAATTTGACATTTTAGTGGCTCACCAATAACTACGCACCACCAAAAGAGTTCTAGGTCTTCTATGATGAAGAGCCAAAGTAAACAAACCGTAACATCAGTCAAAATTTCGACCAGGACATCGGTATATAGTAATTGACATTTGCCAGATAAATGGAAAAACTGCTCTTATCCCCAAATACCTACCCCACCCTACCTGCCTGCACTGTTGCCACTTCACTGTGAAGCTGACATAATTAGATAGTGATCCCACCGTGCACTCGTGGTAGATGGACAGCTCCAAATAATTTCGTTGAGTTAGGTTGGGTGGGCGAATAGGATACTAAATTATGTCAGGATTTTTGGCTAACCCAGATATTAAGTGCAAATATTTAATACTGATTCAAATTTTAATTGGATAGGTTCTTGGGGATAAAAACAAATTTGCCATTTGTGGAATGCGTGAAGAAGATCCACGAACATGGTTTGAAAATTTACCATCACTGTTACCATTTCATTATATTAAATCTAAAACAAAACCTACAAGGGTGAAAGAACCCACCAAGTTTCAGCCAATCAAAGTAGTGATATCGGAGCCAAAATGGCTGCCACCAAGTTGCTACATTAGTTGCCAAGCTAATCCCACCGAGTAATAGATCAAAGGTTAAATCAAAAACCTGACCATTGCTACTATCGGTAGCAATAGTCAAGTTTTTGATTTAACGTGTGAGGTAATAGTCGGTGGAATTAGCTTGGCAACTAATGTAGCAACTTGGTGGCATCCATTTTGTCTCTGATATCACTACTTTGATTGGCTGAAATTGGTGGGTTCTTTCACCCTTGTGGGCTTTGTTTTAGATATCACTTCTTTTGTAGTTTTTTGTGTGGCATCTTATTTTAGCCACTGCTCAGTTATCTACAATCTGGCCAAGTTTGTTTGAAAAATATTGAATACGAACAGAGATATTAATTTTTTTAAAGTTTTGCTGCAGTAAGTACTTCCATCATATAAATTAAAGCGTTTGCTGATTTGCATTCAACTATCAACAATAAGTAGCGCGGGCTGCGGATTTATTAAAAGCTTAGTGGGCCGAAGCCATGCGCCTTACTACAAACAAGTAGCGCGTCCATTTTATCGACAATGATGTGTTGCCGATTATTTCTGGCAGTCCGTTTGCATTGTTACTTGTTAGCACTAATAACGAGTAATGCTTATTTTGATCACCGGTGGCGTTTTTCCAACATACGGAAAAATAGAATTACAAATGATTGCAATCTTTTTAGTTAATGCCTTCCCAAACGTCAAACCATAAAAGGCACATAAATGAGTTAAAAGAGTGTTGAATACCAAATTTCATTCGTATCTTCGCATAATTTATTTTATATGAGCGGAATTAGTAGTCAGTAATCAGTAATCAGTAGTCAATAGTCAGCCAAAATCAACGATCTTCACGCACTTTTATGACATTGATACAGTTTATGCACGTGATTGAAATACAACTATTGGTTGTAGGCACAAAGACAGCCCGTATTCAATAATTTTCATGCTGTTTTGCCGCTTAGGTATTTATCCTCGCCTGCGTGAAATACGCTCAGGTCTGGTTTTTGTTAAAGTACCAAAGCTAGTGGCCATGCAACAACAATGCAAGAATTAAACAATGACTTTCTTACAATGAAGTAACAATGAAGTGTGACAATTATTGAACTTGACGGGCAGACCACTAGCGTGGTCCTTGAGTTAGATTAATTTGCTCATTAACGTAAAATCCCAAATGTAAGTGCTGGGCTGTATCAGAAATTTTCGGTTTCTGTATCGGTATTTTGAAAAAAAAAGTTTGATATTCCGGTATCGATATCAACTTTTAGGTTTTTTATTTTGTATTATTTAATTCTGACAACTATTGTCTTGTGTGAACTTAGCATGCTGCGTTGAGTATTTTTCTGAGTAAAAAATCAAATCCTGTTGCAATTTACATTGGTTTGCACTGATGGAATTAAGACCGTTGTGGCAAATTGCACTGCCAATGTAGCTGGTTAAGTTTCCCTGCTACATTGCCACTTTTATTGGATTCGAAATTTGTCGGGTTACAGTTTAACAATCGTTGCTTTGGAATAAACACTTCGAAAAACTAAGCATAATATCGGTATTTTGGTATATGTAAAAATGCTGATACCGCCCAACAGTAAATATATTAAAATGCTGTGCCGAATATAAAACTAAAGATGTATATTTTTTTTCAATCTTAGGTAGAACTTTACCAGAACGAAAAACAAAAACAAGTAGGCTACATAGCAACAACTCACCTACAGTCTTACCAAGGCAAGTTTTATTTGGTAGCTAGGTTTATCTGAAAAAGGTTTACGCCTTGTTGCAACTTTTGCATATTAAGTTCTTTACTGCAGGAAAAAAAGCATGCATTTTGGGTGAACTCGATGAGGTAGTTGTGTGGTTACAAAATTTTAAAGCAGAAACTCTTCAGGCCAATGAAGTCATCGGTTTTGATGTTTTCTGTGGCGATTTCAATTTTGATAATATTTCTCCCGGTGAGTTTGTTACAGCACCCTTGTTGTTTCATTAAACGGTTATCGTTATGTACTTTTAACATGGTCTTTACTTTTTCATGTATTTTTTTAACGATTTTACACAGGTGATTTGGGACCGTCGAATCATGTTCTTTTTGAAGAGTATGCTGATCCATGTCGCTTAAGAGCAGGCAGTGACGAACATTGGGCTATTGGTAAGTAAATTCTGTCTTTTCTAACATCCAATTCCAAAGATACACTAAAAATGCTTTGCAAGCCTCATTCTATTTTCCTTGTTGATCAAATAAATGGACATGATCAGAATGTTGGCAGCCAATCGTCAAATGGCAAGGAAGATTGTCAGTTGGCAACTTCATTTCGATCATTACTTCTCAGAAGGGTGATGGCTGTCGTGTCTGTTGATATCCTACATTAACAACATCAATAATAAACCCGTAGATTAACATTTTTACTCATTTGCCAGTGGTTAGTAAGACCAATTCAGTTACTTGCCAACTTAAAAGTTTAGACACCAACCTAATTTTTTTAGTTAGTGGTGAGGAGTCAAGATTTTATTTTTTTAGTTTGGCTGCTCTGTAAGTAAATTTTAACCACTACTGTACTAGGTTAACTACTGCTTAACATCTAAGAAGATGTAAGTAGATTTGTTGCAAAGTTAAGTCAATTTCAACAATTACCATAAAATTCAGTTTAATTTCATGACATTTATTTAATAGGTCTACACTAAAGTGACATTATTCAATTCATTGAAATGGGAGACTATGTCTGTCTTGATTTTCATTTTCTGGACTATCCAAGACATCCACATGATTATGTTTGCAGTGACGTAAAATACTTCTCAAATATACTCTGGTATGTTGTTAATTTTCGTTTTGCCCTCGTTCTCCAACCATGGTTTGGTTTCGGATAATACTAGGAGTATTTCTAACCACATGGTACTTCGTCCGAAAACGACTGTAGTTTTCTATGCACAAACAGTGCACTACAAAAATGAATCACTTCATCCTACGAAATCAATTAATATTGTAAAATTGTAACATAAATTAACTATTTAACACTGACATCGTACTGGAATTTCTTCACATGCCGTTTCTAACCGAATATAAATTTGACATGAATTATGTAACTTAACAGTGTAAGTTACATAAATTCAAGTTTATCGTTAATGCTTCTTAACTGCAGATTGATGCAGGATTTGCTGGAACATTGCAGTGTTGATCGATACGTACGTAGGCCGACACGTCTGTTGAAAATAAAATCTGCCTTAGCTAGAAGGGGGAAGGTTCAGTATTTAGAGAGGGTGGACATAAAATAATAATGTAAAAAAAAATTGGATTTTAGTGACAGTTGTGCTTTAGGCTCAAACTTCAGTTTATAGGAAGTTATTATTTTCTAACGATAAACCGATGGTACAGCACAAATACTTTGGTTGATGTTCATTATAAAATAACTTAACAGTTAAAACGAAGCATCAAAAATGTCCAAGTCACCAGCAAAACCTTGCAAAAACTTGGCAAAGTTACAAAGTTTGCAAAGTTAGCAAAGTTTTTGCATGGTTTTGCATGGTTTTGCTCCTTAAGGCGAGTTTACCCCACCTTACTACGAACCTCGAATCGTATCGATCCAATCGTCGAAATATACTTCTTGAATGTAGGCTTGTCCACCTTCGAGGAGCAGTGGACGCCGTCAACGTAATTGACTGTCAAGGCTACTTAGCAAAACAACCTTAGCCCAAGTTACAAGCGAACATCACGCTTTAGATCAACGTCTATCGATTTCCTAAAATAATTGATAGGCTAATCGAAAATTCGCTGCAATAAATCCAGTAAGGACGTCCATAGTCTATTGGTTGGCTTTCGGATAAGGTCAAATTGATTAAGGACGACTGACCTAAAGAAGCACAGGAAATCACGACCGTGCGACAACAACCACGTGTGCCAGCGGTCTGGGACCGTGACACTGATGTGCCCCAATGGTCCGCGACCGCTGCCTATGCCACCACGCCAAACGCTCGGTAAGCAATTGACTAGACCGGTCCGATTTACTGGCGGTTTATTTGTGCTTTGATTCGGCGAGAACAGCGATAAAGTGACTGAGACTGACACACAGGTAAACCGCAACTACAATCCACCTACAACAAACTAACGGGCTAGTATGAGAGCTTCTCTCATTTGTCCATTCTTGTTGCATTGTGAATCAAGGGTACTGCGCATCAAGCCAACCCATGAAATCACTGCCACAGTTTCCCTGGTGTCAGACAAAACACCACAACACAAATCGTAAAATCTCTACGATACTTGTTTGCAAACCAACTCGTAAAAACCAAACGTCAACTTTTACTTCCAATCCATACACCATGATCACGCCGACTGGAGTGATATTTGTCGACCCCCCCCCCCCCCCCCGTTGCTGAGAGAGGTGAGGGTCTCTGCACAAACCCCAGTGTCCTACATTTATCAATGTGCAAAGTAAACAGTTTACTAATTAAATAAACCATAGCCGTGAGCCACCGACACCGGCAAGTGGCAGCTACCAGCCATAACATCACAGTCAATCGCACATGTGGGGAAGGGTGAGGGATGTTGCCCCCCCCCCTGTCCATGATGGATGGTCTGCGTCACCTTCAGCGCATCGTCCATCACACGCTCCTATGCACCAAAAACCTACAACACTCGAATGCACCAATAAAACCAAACAAATTAAGAAATAAAATCTAAAAATAAATTATTAATAAATTTTAATTTTAAAAACAAATAAATGCCCCCGATATACTCCACGCCCCAGCTTTATACGGACGTATTGGGCAACTGGCACAACCAGCACCGTTCAAAATTGTAGTTGTACCTATAATCAAGAAATTTTTTCATTTCACTTTTTCTATAAATTCTTGTTAAAGTATTTTGGGCAACTATCACAACCTGCAACATTCAAAATTGTACGTGTGCCTATAATCAAGAACTTTACCATTTCTCTTTTTCTATAAATTCTTGTTAAAATATTTTGGGCAACTGGTACAACCTGCCAAATTGCAGTTGTCCCTATAATCAAGAAAATTTCCATTTTAATTTTTCTCTAATTCTTGCTAAAATATATACCGTACCACATTCAGTACAATGATTTTCAAATAACCATTATCATCACACGTTCAAGTAGACCTGCGAAAACTTCGCATGCCACTGGCTGTCCGCAGTCCCTGCTAATGACAGCCCGTGTCCCGGACTGCCCTAGTCCCGGACTGGTTGTCCGGACCGTACAGCTGCAGTCCCATACTGGTAGTCCGGACCGGACAGCTGCAGTCGGGACTGGTAGTTCGGCAGACTGTCGACTCGGTGTCGAGTCTGCCGACTGTCCCAGTGACATGTAGGCCGCCCATGTCCGCAAGAGTCGTGGACCCTGGGACTGGGACTGGTGAGGACTGCCATCCACCCCCCCGATGACGGGAGTAGCAGTAGGAGTCCAGCACCAACAGATTTACGCCAGAGGACCGACTAACCGCCCTAAGGTGTGACCCGGGCTAGCTATAACGGTCGTGGCCATGTCTGTGTTACCAATCCGACCCGTCGTTTCCGTGGGTTAGGAAACGCAGCGTCAGTCACATCTCCTGTACTTTTCATTACCTGTAATTCCATTCAGCAGTGTGGCCTTGCAACCCGGACTGCCTGCGTTTGCATGCGTGAAACCTTTGATCCACCGGACACTGCCGGACATGGACACAGACGGACACTGCCGGATGTGGACACCGACGGACACTGCCGGACGCGGACACCGCTGGGTCCCATGCAGTCCCAGACTCAATTTGCCTGTGTAAACACTACACACAACGACTCGTCGTCGCAATTATCATCACCACAATCCACAAAGCACGTAAAATTGGCAAGCAAACGTGCAAACTACTATAAATAATGACACACGGCGACGTTAAAACATAGACGAACGTGGTTACGTTTGACGATAAACATCGCCAATGGGCGCCGTTCGCGCCCAACTACTTTTGTCCCATTCTGCCGATCCCAGAATCACCAGTTCTTGGCAAAACTGGCACTCTAGATCTTCCAACACTCCACATCCCAAAAGACGACAATCCTTCAGGTCTAGTCTTCTTTCGAATAGCCTTCCCTCTTTCCCGAAGCAGGAACAACAATTACAATTCGCCATTTTAGGCCTATTCGGCTGAGCGAAAAACGATGCGACGTTACTCGGCGCGTCCCAACAAACTGTGACGACGGGAGCGCCATTACAAGGGCCCGGAGTGCGTTTAAATTAAAGGTTGGGACGAAAGGCATTTCCAAACTTGGAAAGCATAAATAAAATACAGGTAAGTATTTTAGGATAAGTAAAAACTACTTTTAGGGGTAAAACCCCGTTTTTGGTGCTGCGTTTTGACTGTAAATTATTTTATAATTATTTTCTTTTCATAATTTTTAAAGACGATTTGCTAGGAAAATTGGCAACCGCCTATCTTTTGCAATCGCCAAATTGTCGAGTGGTCAAAAAAATTTAATCTCCAACAAATGGACTTCACTCGCCATCTGTCAAGTGGCAACCATTAATCTGCAGGTCTATATTAACTCAGTAGGGAAAGTTTGCCGTGATAAAACATAGAAACGGGGTTCTCACCCCCAGGATGCACGTACACATTCTTCGTATACCCACAGCCGTTCAGCTGTCTTCTTCTGGGAGTAAACTAAAACATGACTGTTATGTATGCATTATCTCCCTTTACGTAGGAGGAGCCACCATATGTACTATATACTCGTCAACCCCTTTTAGGTTTACAAAGCAGAACCCCGTAGCGTGGTGTAATAGCCCAGGCACAAACACAACACGTCTGCCTAATGTGTCTATGTTTTATTATCTACTTCTGTCCACTACAACAAACATAACATGGTGTCAGAAATAAAAACATCATCCTAGAAGTTCAACGAAATGAAGCAAATGAAACAACGGGCAACAAACGTCTCACGTAAGCAAACAATCAAGAATCATGAGCAAAGTGAAGCCACCAAAGCCATTCTTGCCAAGCCATGCGCTCGCCAATAGCTGGCGGCTCTGGAGTGAAAACTACGAACTGTATGCAATCGCTGCTAAATTTAACAGAGACTCGATCACTGAACAACGTGCAACGCTTCTCTATACCTTAGGGGAACACGGATTTCAGCTTTTCAAGAGTTTTACGTTCACGGAAGTTGGTGATGACCTAACAGTTACCGTGATCTTGAAAAAATTCGACGAACATTTTGAGCCCTTTAGAAATCCGATGTTTTCAACTTACGAGTTTGGGCAGATCAAGCAACGCAAAGGCCAACTTATCGACGACCTAGTCCTGGAACTAAAACGAAAGGCACAAGACTGTTATGCAAGTAAAACTAATGACTTGATTTGTGCACAGCTAATAAAAGCTGTTAATGACGATGAGTTAACAAAACGTCTACTTGAAGACCGTAATATTACGCTTGAAACCGCGATTGATAAATGCCGTGCTTAGGAGGCAGCGGCCCGTCAGGCAGAATTGATGAGAAAAGAAACAAGCCA